>JABASF010000720.1:7400-33294 GCA_019776145.1 Harlomillsia oculata
GCGAGACATTGCGTTGGTGGATGTGGACTTTGTTACTTTGTCGTGATGGGAAAAGGAAATGTAGGTTTTTGGAGCGGGTAATAAATTAGTGGGAAATGCCCGGTTCGGTGTTCTCCATGGGACAGGAGCAAGAGAGATAATAAGATAATATAAAGGTATTCTTGGAGAGAGTCAAAGCCAAATGGGTTTTAATATCACGTCTCCCGTTAGCTGGAGAATTGTTATTACGGCTACTTTTGAACTGACTCGGCTCAAGATTTTGACACGGAGGAAGAACTGCAGTTGGAAATTGCGAAAAGCCCTAGCCCATCCGACCTTTTGCATACAAGTGGCCATTGAGAGAACCCGGGTAAAAGGTAACTAAAAGTCACACTGCCCCATGCTCTCGTAGTCTCCCACAGGACGAAAATGGAGTTGAAAATGAAATCATAACTCATTTTTGATGCAGAACGAATAAATTAATCGCGTTAAAAACCAACCTTTTGGGAGTAATTTATGGACGGCTTTGTGGCTTTTCCTTCTCCTTTCTTCCTTGTGGTTTCTCTAGTTAGAAATTCGGTTCGGTCTTCGGTCCACTCCACCCGCTCTTTCCTACCAAAATAACGCACATTCTAATGGACTAATCCAAGCAATTCAATCCAGGCTACCTTTTAGTACATCCCGTTTGGGGAGATTCCTTCCATTCTTCACATTATTTATGGCTTCATTTCCTACAACATTTTTCTCTGATCAATTTCAACTACCCAAACTTGAAATCTTCAAAAAATGTTACAACTTTTCTCTGTAGCTGTTCAACATCTCATTGTCGTCTGGTACCATGCGAATACAAATTTTTGTCTTTCTACCTGTTGTTTATTGTTCAAAACTATTAACAATCAGAGTTAGGAAGTGCAAAAAAACTGCTAATGTAAAAATCGATATGGTTTTTCTACTTTCCCTTTTTAAAATGCTTCCCGAATTTTTCCTTTTTCAGGTATTTTATTTGTTCATAAAAAATAATGGCCTGTGATTTTTGGCGATAAAATAAATACTTCGTGTGCAAATGCGCAAAACTTTCCCTTCTCCCCCTTTGATTTTTAATCTCGAAGCAATGCTAAAATGCTCACATTTGCTTTGTCTTGTAAACTTGTAAATTCTCCTAGTACCCGGAATTTTTTTCTGGGTAATACAACATGCTGGACTAGTGGCTGTCGTTTGAACGCAATCAAAGATTGGTTTGCTCAAACAACCAGCATACAAATCAGGGCATTTCTCTACTCTTGTCTACATTTTGGGTGAAAACCCGGGTATTTCCAAACGCAATTTATGGGAGGCTTTTCACATCGTCTGATCTGTGAAAGCACAAACTCCAATTTGCCTCTCTGACAGATACAACAACCGAGCAAAACAAAAGGCTTTGCTTTTATTATATTCTCTTCTCTTCACAAATGAAATGAAACTTTCGTGTTTCCTTCTTCTTTCTCTTCCAAATAATGTTTTTTCCCAAAATACCCAATTTTGCTTTTCCTGTCACTTCCGCAATTTTGCGCAATAGTTTTAGACTTTTAGAGCAACTGGACGACCTTTTTAACTGAAGTTGAAAACACAAAAACAGGATGTTCAGCTTTCGTGGATGATTTTTTTGGTGAAAGTACAGAAACAAAAGTTTTTACATTGTTTCAATTTGGGTTTTCAAGGAAATTCAATTTGATTAGTATGGAAAAATTGGACAAAAGATAAACATTATCATAAAGAGCTATGGAACACAGGAACGCAGAGCAAAGGAGCAAACAATAATAATTCCGAGTAGATGATTTCATTTCTTCATTCACGAGTGTTTTTTTAGCCAGGATTTGACTTTGAGAGTCTACAATGGAATTGTTCCCGGTTTTGACACTCTCGGGTTAGAGGAGGGAAATGATTATCATGTCGAGCCAGTCGGGATGTTGTTGCTCGTTTGGAAGGGTTCATTGATAAATTCTGATGGGATTCTCTGATGGCCATGATGATGCTGATGGCCCACCCGCCTGGCTCTCGTCTGATTATCATCATCATTACTATTACTATTATGTACTGCTTCAGTCAACTTGACAAGGCAAAATGCCTTTTAAGTCTCGTCGTCGCGTCTGCTAACACCCGGGAATTTCGGTGGTCGTTGCGGAAGAAATAAAATTGAAAAGAAATGAGCACAAAGGGGACGAAAGGGACTCATATTTTCATTTCATTTCCACTCATATCTGTCCTACCAAATATGCAGATTACTCTCGCTCCACTTCATCAGGCAGAAAGTAAACTTCCAAATGGTGCAAGTCCTTCGTTTGTGTCCCATACTATAGCACAGACACGCAGTTTTTGTTCATGAGTTCCATTTTTCATAAAATCTTTTTGTATTTTGGTTTTTTATTTAAAAATAATGAGTCTGGGTGTGTTTGATTCTTAAATTGCAAATGGAAGGAAATGGTGGTCTGATTGATTCGACAGTCACAGAAAATTGAAATGAATAAAAGATTGGAACATTAACAAATGTGCAAATGAGCTTTCCCTACGCAAGTATAGTCCTTTTCTGTATTTCCATTCGGAATTTCAGGAGATTGTGAGCGTGTGTTTGTGTTGTCCTGTTGTGTGAAGGTGCTGTGCCGATGAGGACGAAGGGTACTTGTAAGCACAAAAAATCATTTATCATTTACGATTGAGTCAATCAACAACCCTGCGTTTAAAAAAGCCGAAGGGTGACGTTATTGGAAAGGCAATTGACGTTTTCCTCATTCGGTTTTTTCGCTTTACAAATTGGACGAATGAATGATCGCCCGGAATAATACATTCCATTTCCAATTGGAAGTTGTGTCATTCATTGCTTTTTCTGTGAATGTCACGTTAGTGCTTTATAGCCTTAAAAAACATAAATTTCATACATGTCGAAAACACAGTAGGAAATTGTTGTACCCTTTTTAAAAGAGCTGGTGGAGAACCGCAAGGTTGTATGTTGTTATTCCAGCATAGCATAACTAATTACAGCAAGTGCTCACAATTTTTATGATAATTTTTTATTATTTGTTCCAGTTCCACCGAGTGTTCGCAGTGAACCCAACAATGGACACATTTCAATCACGAAGGGCGACACGGTCACACTTCAATGTCGTGGATCAGGAAATCCCGTTCCCACCATAACTTGGACGAGACGGGTAAGAATTTAGTGCCATTAGAAGTATAATATAGTAATATAGTAATGCAGTAATTCAAGCATAAATTAATGTTAAGTTAAGTTTGTTTGTGTAAAACAATTTATTTGTTTTCTGCCATGTAAATAGTTTACGATCAGATTCGTGACGTATTGTTTGTACTGCTATTTCTGTTATGTTAATGTTGTAATGTTGTTACAATAGATTTTCGCTTAAATGAGTTAGTAGGTCTCAATTTGTGCTGAGACGGACAAGACGAGAATGGAATTGTTGTGGATGCTTTCAGCACATGTTTACATTGGCAATAATACGGTTTTGCGTATGAATGCTGATGTAATCGGTTAAGTTTTCAACTTTATGGAAAACTTGGAACAAAACGGGAAAGTTGAGAATGACCTGCCATGTCAGCATTGTGCAAAGTTTATTACGATTTTCAACTTGACGCATTATTGCGACTGGAAATTGGACAAAGTTTTGAAAATGGGTTTGTTGTGTGTGCGAGAGCATGCCGGAAAACCTTGCATTCTCGTCGCACTTGTTCAAATGATCATTTACTACTACGACTGACTACCGTATTTTATATTAGTTTATAGTTAGCTGTAGTATTAGTATTATTATTATTTGTCTGTCATAGCATTGTATTGACTATGTCTGAGTTTTGAGAGTTGAACGTGTCCACATCAGTGAAAATCTTGATGTCTTTTGTCTTGTGCTCGTCTTGCCCGGAAATGTAAAGATCACGTGTTTTGATGATGAATCCCGTGTGATGAAAAGGTCTGAAGTTGACTTCTTCTTTGATGTGTTGTTGACAGAACAATTTACTTCCTAATGGCGAGCAATCCGTGGATGGGAATAGCTTTACGATTCAAAAAGCTGATCGACACCAAGCGGGGGTGTACCTTTGTTCCGCGTCCAACGGTGTTGGCACTCCAGTCACTGCTTCCATCGAGGTCAAAGTTCAATGTAAGCATTTTTTTCTCACTTATCTCTTATAGTCGTTTTCCTTTAAAATTATCATTGTAACTTCAAACAGTATGAGGCTGTGCTGTTGTGGGGCCGAAATAAGTATTCCGAGAAAATAAATGTAGGGAAATGGTATTCATTGAAATTCGGAGCTTCGTGTCTGTGTTACATACAGGAAACCCGAGTATTTTGGCAAAGGTTTAAAATTGTTGTCTGGTGTGATTTCACTTTCCTTTCGGGACTGTGTCCCACTGCGAGTAATTTATAGAGACAGACAAGAAAGTGTAATGATGTTTGGAAACGTTTTGTGAAAATTTTACCCGTGGGACTTTCTTCCCACTTTGCGAAACCTGTCCAAGAATGAAAATGTAAATTGTCACAATGCCTTTGCGTTTAGTGTGAACGACTCGCAGCTCATTTGGATCTAATGGACCTCTTCTCTCAAATTAGACTCATTATTTAACACTACTTTCACTCCTACGACAAATAACCTTCCTCCCTTCACTATTGATTCTTCACTTTCACTTTCACTTCCTCTTTTCCGTTTTGCATTTTTAATTCTTCCTTCCATACTCTTTCTTCCTTCAAGAGCTTTTCTCCTTCCCCTTCTACTTTAATAAAATACAACAGCCAGCTCTCACTTGAGTTGTTCTTTTGTCCTGTGACGCGATTCTTTCGTGTGTAATGAAACTGACAAAAAGTGACAACAAAACTCATTTTGATCCTCAACGTTTGTGCCATGTGTCATAATCAGCCCGAAAACGATGTATGAGGCCACAAAACCTGTAAATATCACACAGTCTTGAATTCATAAATGGGATTTTTGACACTTTTTATAGTCTGACTTGTCAATTTTTTCAGAAAATTAAAAAATCATATCTTTATGTACATAGTAGCACTGTAGCACTAGCAATAATGACTATCAATTCAGTTTTATCAATTTTTTACGATATGGCGTCTCAAAAAAAGGGCGAGCATGACGCATGACATCCCTTTTGTGCTTCGGTGCTGCAAATCCTAAAATGAAAAACAGTTTTCGCATATTTTATTTGCAGATAACATGCCAATCAACGGAAGGAATCTCCTCATAATAGGAATAATGACATGTCATCTCGAAAATTAATTCCTTTTGATTAAGCCTTGAGACAGGCCAACTCTTGACTTCACGACTTCACTTGACTTTAGCGATATGACACGTCATGTCCTCATTTCTTGATTGCCGTCTTAAGAATTTACCCGAATTTCAATAAGGCACAGAAATATTCACTTGAGACAGGCGTTGGGATCGAATAAATTAAACTACTTTAAGTAGGTGACATGAAAATTATGCGATGAATTTAATGTGATCATTAATTTTTTGTACAGATCCACCAGAAATTGAAGTGGAACGTGGTTGGATTCATTCGGGAGAAGGCTACGAAGCGGAATTGGCTTGTATTGTACATTCGGATCCACCAGCCACCGTAAGTATTATCAGTTTTATAGTAACTAGTAACTTTCTGTTTAATACACGCTCGCGTTCCCCTTTTGATCATAAAGCAGTCGTCGTTATTGTGATAAGCGTCTTACTCATATTTCTAGAAATGACTTTAAGTCGAACAAAAAATCTTGTTATTTGTGTACGACTTTTTGGAGTGCAAAGGCCTTTATGTCGAGATGATGACAACTCACGACTTTCTTGCTAACGTCCGAGCACCAAGAAGCGTTTTTTATCTCGTTTTCCACAATCTCATCTACTGAGTCATTATTAGGAAAATGTAAAAAAATGCTTTACTTTATAAATGTTCCAATTTTTGTAATGATCATTATGAAAACGTTTTTTTAAGAGTTCATTATAATTTATATCGTATTTCTAAATCTTTATTCAACCTATTAATGAGTACAGGTCTTTAAAACGCACAAAATAGTAGCTGGTCCACGTTTTATGCAGCACAAACCTATAGAACGCAATTATATGAATTACTAAACAAGTCTTTTAACTGCATGTTAAATAGGAGTGGAAAAGAACCAACGTTTACCTCTAAGAACGCCAAGTGAATACACATCATAAGCGGCATGTACGATTCACAAGTTTCATCCGCAGGGTCAATTAGTTGTGCTGGAAAATTACAATATGTAAAGTAAAGTAATCTTAATTTGAGCCATTGATTCAAAAATCATAAAAAAATTCTTACTTGTGTCCTCGTTCAAGCAGTTTTCCATACGATGAATAAGGTCATCATGTACGACGGCAGGCAATGTGTCTTTAATCATCTTCATTATGTTTTCCTTATGTGGCAATCCTTTGTCGTCAATCTATTGGTTGTATAAATTAAAAGAAATTAAATCATAGAAAAGGGACTTTATGTGAATATTTGTACCAAGCTTTTACTGTCGGATGTGTACTTACTACTCCTTTTTTCGTCATGACACATTTCCCAAAGCACTAGACAAACGGATAATTCATAAAATGAGAGGTTATATAAGCTAACATTTTGTGTGCCTCAATAATCAACTCACAGTCATTTTTAAAGGATCAATTTTTGCCATTTCCTCTGCTCCTGCTTCCTTAACGCATTCCTTGACTTCCATCATGTGATCTTCTGCCAGTTTAATATTAACACCTTTGCAGTCAATTTCTGGGAGCGAAAGGCACTTGGAAGCCTAACAACACAATAATCATTCATGTACAATACTAGTTTTAAAATATGTATAGGTTTCGTTGTTTCATATCGCAAACTGGATAATGTTTATTACACTTTTAAAGTCTTTTTTATTCTTACCAATGTAACTAAAACTACCAAGACGCCCAAAGTAGTAGAATTTTGCCAAACCATGTTGTTCAAGAATAGCTTGAAAAATCGTGATTTTGAATTCCTCAAGAGGGCTAGCAAGTTGCAGAGTGGACCTTTTATACAGCAATTTTCGTTTGCTAGGAAAACTCCAGTCAATTATTATGCATTATAGGTATATTGTCGTTTGTTATGAAAATGGATACTTCCAAAACCTATAATTTGTGGTATTTCCTGGATGCTGCAGATAACATAAGGACGCAAAGTCATGGACGACATTTGGTTCAAACACTTTTGTTTCTATTTTGTCATCTCAGTCATCTGAAGGATTGTAATAATGGACATAGCGATCATATTCACATCCACACTTCTCCAGGGAACACTGGAGCAGGAGGAATCGCATGAGCATCTGTTGTTAGAACTGGATAGTGGAGAGTACAATTGGTCCAATGAATAGAGTTCTGAGTTCATTCGATTCATAATTTCCTCTTTCCTCAGTTTGGATATCACTCACATTATTATTAGATACCATTTAATGGCTTACATCAGGTCTGATTCTCATGGAGGGGACAAGAGAGGTCCTAAAAACGAAATCACACATATTAAAAGATTTTCACAGACTCATCAACACTATTTGACGACAATAATAAATTTGATGATGGCCTACTGAGATGATATAGGGAAATCTGAAATGCAACATGTTATAAATAATATCCTTTGTATGGATCAAAAATGGTATCAAATGAAGTCTAACTTCATGAAAATGATTCGATATAAGATTGCTGTTAAGATGAGTGTTTGGATGTTGGATGCTGGATCCGAATGTGAATCCATGTTATATGTTTATGAATGCATATTATTCGCATCTTCCTCGTTTGTTTTTTGGTACAAACGGATCTTTTGTGGATACACACGAGCGTATCTAATGCATGTTGTAATCCCGGCTATGAGAAATGTTGTGCGGGTCAAAAAGGTTTGGGAACGATGAGTTTCAGTTCCTCTGTGTAGGTCCTTTAATGTATGGTTTAAAGCTTTATTCATGAGTTATGGGTATGAGTATCCCATTTTTCTATTCATAAGGGGATTTTTCTGCCTGAAACATCCGGCTGGACAAAACTATTACAGCAAGGACAATAGACTTCTGTGATGTATTATGTGGTTTCAGAAACGATCCTGTTGCAGTTAGTTGTGTTTAGCAATATAATACGTTGAAGTGTATAGAAAATATAGCGTCATGTACCATAAACAGGAGAAATATCCGTCCCATTTTAATGAGAGGACAATAGCATTATGCTATATATTCATATTTGAGCTTATAGTCTGAACTCTGAATCTTTTTTAGGGAAGAACGAAATAAAATGCATATCGAATAAAGCATTGTCTCATTTTCTGGAAACTTCGTTCAAAAGACAAATAGCCAAAAATCATTAGGCTCTAGACAACAAAAAGTATAGCAATACAAAAATTGCTCTTCCGCTTTTTAGCGTTCATTTTTGCTTTGCCTCTGGCAGTTGCGAGTGACCGACCGTATAGTCTGAATTTTTTGTATGTTCATCACTTTTCTGGTGACTTTACGTCCTACTTTTTGTATCCAACTTCAACGGTTCCAGAAAGTCTCCGTTTTTCCAGTTGCCACTAGTTCATGCGTTTGATGTTCTCTAGTGATCATATTAATGTACAGAAGACTACCTGCTTCTTCGTTTTACTTCCACGTGCGTCCAATTTAGTAAGCACATCGACAAAGTTCAAAAACCCAGGTGTTCCATTAGCTTTGCATCATTTCTCATTAGGAAAGCTGATTAACCCTTTTGGAAAAGGGCAAATTGGCTCTTTTCATAAAGTCTTTTTAAGATCCCATTTCCCAATTTTTGGCGTGTGTGGGTTCCCTATTACTACGGTATTACATCAGCACTGACTTCCACAATGTTTCCAAAGACGTTTCCCTGTCGCTACTTCTAAGATGTTTTTCTTGCAAGCTTGTATAGATTTCATATTATTAATATCTTCCACATCATCATCCTGAGGAAATTTAATAAGGAAACGGACGAAAAGGAGCAAAAATAACGACATTACCAAAATTCATTTTTCCTGTCCCTGTCGTCGGAAGAAAACCATGGTACAAAATAGGGAGAAATGGAGAAATAGCAAAGTTGCACTTCATTTGAGCTCTGACGACTTTCATGCTAGCTCTATTCTTTTTCTGTGTAACTTGCTTTTGTGAAAATGAGCTTAAACCATTATAGTCCAAGAAATGTACTCTATCCTGTGTCTGTATTCTTTATGATGAAGTCTTCATCGTTTTGCTGCAAGTCTCCTATCCTATCTCCAATATAAATACTATGCATTTATTGCGTTACAAAGAAATTGCGTTGAGGTCGATAAAGTCATCACTCAATGAAACTGGAGTATCTTGGGACTTGAGAGTAAAATAAAAACGTGTTGCCACATCTCTTCCGCCAAATCGGTTCGTTACTTTCATTTTCATGAAATAACCTGAGAAAATACGGTGTTAAAGTTTAGTTTCATTACATTTCCTTAAAAAGAATTCCACAAAAGTAGCATTATATGATTGATCGTAATTGGTTTGATCTTTGTACGTATTTATACGAGTATAGAAGATAAGGGTTTTTTGGGGTCCATGTGAAAGAAACCTCAAGACGAGCATGAAAGTCTCCCCAGAAAGTTATTACTGGAGTTTCGTTTTCGTCCGATGTATACTTTTCACTATCTCCCACGTAAATATGGTAATAGAAAGAACACGCAAGGAATATTTTGGCAAGGATTATTTACGATACGGGCGATAACCAACGGAACGTGCTTATCATTTTTTCTCTACTCATCTGACAAATGTGACGGGCAATCGTCCTTTAAGTTGCCATGCAAAGACTCAAAAAAGAACGGTTTGTATGTCCTCCTCAGTATTGAAGTATCGTTCAAGTAGTGCTCATATTGAAATGTTTTTTTTCTAACCCTAGTTTTTTCTACTTCCCACGTGCCATTCGTTTTCCTCCCGGGTGATTTTAGTCTATGCACCTTATAATTTTGCAAGTCGGAATTTCATATCGTTTCTTTTTGAAATTTCATTTTTTTGGGTGAATCATCCATCCTATCCCCATGCAAAAGAAATCTGTGTGCGAAGAATGAACGAAATGAGAACTCAGTCAGACGAAAGACGAACTCATTTTTCATTGGGCTCATTTTTCATTCTATTTTTTTCTTTTGAAATGATTTCGTATTTTACCTGGCTATTTTTAGGGATTCATTTCGCACGTTTTCTGCACGTGTCGAGTGTGAGAAAATATATTAATGAGATAGTAATCATTTTGATTGAAAATTGTTTAAAGTGATTTATTAAAATTTTACAATCCAGTTCGTATGGAATTAAGAATACGGAGTTGAATACCAGGAACCACACGAATTTTATACAGGGATGATTCAGAACGGACTTGACGACACGGACACGACAGTGCTGTAGTGTAGCAGAGGCAGAGGTTCGGAAGGAAAAGTGTGGCGACAATGAGGTGCTCGTGCAGAAATCTCTTTTGCATGCGTATTTGCATGGAAATGGGCTGTAGACTTTTCCAGAGTTGCTCTTTTCCTTTCCTGATGAAACTGGAAAAGTGCCTGATTAAACTTTCTTGCATTTCCTATCACACCGGCGTCTCCAAACAACTAGAAAAGACGACATTGTCTCTTCTGAGACTCCAGAATGAAGTTTGTGTACCCAGACTAGAGAAGTAGAGACGTAGAGACTGAAACCAGAAAAGTGTCCTTACTCGGGTTTTCTTGTAGTATATACCAAGGATAATTTAGTCTATACTGTGCAAAAGGAGGGTGGATATTGCACGAAAGGATAATGATAATGGGAAAGCAATGAATGAGTCGTTCTGACATAAATAATAGACTTGGCAGTCTCATGACATAAAAGTCTTCATTAAGCACTACAAATGGGGTGTTAATCATTCCACTCGTAGATGAGAGTGCTTTTTTACCCTGAAGCTTATTCTTTTGTCTTGTAATGTCTTGTTCTGAGCACCCGCCGCAAGTATCACCAGTAATAATCCCGCCGTCGTCGTTGCCGATGGATAATTTTTCCATAGAAATACTAATATATATGCCCACGGTGCTATGGATTGTAATAAAGCTCGGTGCAGTCGGTGTCTCCGACTGTGACTGTGACCCAACACATCATTACGTACATATATAACGTTATGAGCAGTTTTATCTTGCCCGTCTTGTTTCAGTTTCAGTATTCTCTCATTTCCGAAGGAGAAGGAAGAAAATTTGTTATTAGTATTAAAATTGGTTTGCAGACAAAGTTTCATATGATAGACAAATTAATTGTAAAAGGTTGCAATTTCCTGTTTGAAAATTTTGCATGATGCTGATGCTTGCTGCCAGGACCAGGTCCTGAAGCTAAAACAGTACTAGGAATACTATAGGGAAGTCCAAGCCGAAGCAAACCCACGTCATTAGGAAGATGAACGGAGTGGTGGGACGAAGTAATCAAGTTATCTCTCATGATTTGCAAAGTGACTTTGCCTCCAGTGGATGATGAAGTTATTGGACTTTTGTGAAGAAGAGGATGAGGCAATCGTCTTGGCGGATAGTCATGTCGGAAGGAGATCCATTTATCTTTGCGAATATTGTTATTATGACCCGCTTTTGTCTCCCAAAAGCCAGCCGCTTCAATTTGAGTCTGCTCTGAACACGATCAAATTGCTAATAAACCACGGCGGAAGTAGTCTTCTAGCAAAACTCCGTTGGAGACCCGATGAGCCTTCAACTCAAGGCTTTCCTTCTCCGGATGCAAATTTAAAGTAGACCGTCACTCAAAACCAAAATGAGGTTTTGTCTAAATAATGCCTCAAAATAATCAACTTTGCTTTATCAAGGATACTCCATGCTCCTATTGCAATATTAAGTACATTCGCAATTCGCAAGACATGTTT
The DNA here is from genome assembly GCA_019776145.1 of Harlomillsia oculata. Lineage (NCBI taxonomy): Eukaryota > Metazoa > Arthropoda > Collembola > Entomobryomorpha > Oncopoduridae > Harlomillsia > Harlomillsia oculata. Next base: position 19,245 of record JABASF010000720.1, read on the forward strand.
CTTATTATTCCTTCTACTTCCCAGTAAAAACTATTACTATTGATTTAACTATTCTTTATGTAGAAGGGCATTATTTTTTAATATGAATTGATTAGCGGTTTCTCATTCCTTTGATTATTTCGTGGTCATTAATTTACAATAGCTAGTGTGTAGAATGTGATAATTACTTTGTTTCACGCACATTGTAGTGTTGGTGTCACGTAATAAATACTTTCACGAAACTCGTCAACTGTGTAAAGCCGTTCATGTCCGAATTTCGCTTCATTTCTCGTTTTCCAGAGCAATTTCTGTAGCCAAAACTACCAGACATGAACATAAGGCTGAGACGTATTTATGATTCTGCTTGTCTGGAAGTGCTCACCTCAAATTAACAGCTCAACTCTCGTCGTGTCCCAACCGGGTAATTTATTGGGTGTGATTAGATGATCGTCTACACTACACATTAGCATACAAACATACTAACACTAAACAACCGAGAACCCTTTTCACTTTCACTCGCTATTTTCGGGCGCAACTTAACAAATAATGGGTCTTGTTGCTTTTGTTAGGAGAAAATCTGCTACTGCTGTTGTTGAAAGTACTGGAGAAAGTGTTGTTACTCCTGGAAAGTATAGTATTATTGTGCTCCATGAACATGTCGACTTGGTAAACATTTACATATGTAAAGAGGAAAACCGCACAGACTCAAAATGCATTGCGAGTCGTGCCGTCTGCCGTTTCTAACGACGGATTTTGCAAAGGAGGCTATAAATTCACCAACAAGATTTATGTGACAAGCAGCATTCAAACTGGGTTACGTTTACCCTTCGCCTTCGCACTCAGCCACTTTCTTCTGCGACTTATGAGTCCGAAAAACCGAATTTCTGTTCGTTCGGACCAACCCAAAACTTTCCAACGAGCTTCCACTTTCAATAGTCTCTTGTCATGAAATCCAATACTTAAGATCCTATATGCTTCAACCTCATTGTCGTACTTTCCAATCGAGTCGTCGTCGTCTAATGCTAAAACGTCGCAATGTCATCCGTCAACCTTTTCATTGCAACGGTTTTCGACATTATTCGACAGCGATATTATGCACTCAAAATTGCCAAAAAAGTCGTATCGTCATAGCCGTCATTGTAATAATGCTGCCCAACTATAAAAACTACTATAGTATGCAAAATTATTAACTTTTTACAGGATTTATATTGATGTAAATTGTATTTTTTATTTCCGGGAGAAGGTGAAATGGTATCGTGACACGATGATTCTGGACACTGATGGACGGCGCTTGATGGAAGAACGTGGCTCACGACACTCTCTAATCATCCGGAAAGTTCAACCGGCGGACTTTGGCAACTACTCTTGCGAGGCTGACAACAAATTGGGACGATCTCGAAAACACATTGAGCTCTCAGGTGACCCAAAACATTTGTCTGGAAATTCTATCATGTCCACTCCAATTCCCTTTTCCTTGCTCGACCCAATTGAAGTGGACAATGTGATTTAGGCCTTTCTCCTTGTTGCTCGCATACGGCAAACGGCACCGCAAGGTGACTGCAGTGTAATGGACAGGAACGCACTTTGATAAACTCAATCTGTAAAGAGACAAAAGAGCAAGAGAGATGAGAGTCACATGTGGTCATGAGCGTCGCTTCGTTACACGCCAAGCCAAGGCAGTTTTGCTTTATACCCAAGAGAAGGACAAACAACAAATTGTCATCGCAAAGTGATTCACAATGGCAGTCACGTTGTTGTTTTGCGACAGGCTGTGCTGTGCCGTCTGCCTCATTTTTGCTCAAAGATTGCTTCCTTTTGCAGGGTCTTAAGTCAAGACTAGAGATTGTTATTCTTTTACAAGTAGTACAAATACTATATACTACTAGTATTCTGCATTGCTATACACATAACGTCTACTATAGTTTCAGCGTGCTTCTCAAAAACGTGATCACAGTAACTTATTTGACCCGTTCCCAGTGTCCACTATGACCTTTGTTTCTTCCCACATGACGGAAGACGCTGCATTTCTTTTGTGAAAAGTCTGGAATGCGCGGAGAAAGCAAAAGAACCCTTTCCCCCTCCATACCTTTTTGGAATTCCTGAGGGAAGCTTCTCCAGATCTTTTTCCAGTGGTTGTTTTCTATAGTTAGTAATCTGGCATTCTCCCTTTTTCTTTTCTGGTCAACTTGTAGCCCAAGGGAAAATGTTCCCTAGTAACTTTTCAAGATACGAGCGGAAGGAATGGTGTTTAATAAATTATTTTGTTACTATGCGTTTAGGACGACCGAATCGAGCTGTGTTCCGTAGTGACCCTGTAGGGCGAATGAGGGATGCGTTCAACGTTACTTGGACTGTTGAGAGTTTTGCTCCTGTGGACGAATACCGACTTCTCTACCGCAAGAAACATGTAAGAACATTCGCATTGCTTCTAAATTAAACAGTTTCAATTGCATTAGGCCTTAATCCCTCGTAATGGACTTAATTATTAATTAAACACTAAATTCTGACACCACAGGTGAATGAAACTCACGACACACCCGGGGAATGGCATGATGTGGTTTTACCGGCTCAGGAAATGTACTACCAAGGAAATTCGTTGTCTCCGCGAGCGTCGCCGTCACTGGCAGCGTCGTCCGCTTCAATCATTCACTGGAAGTCGTACCATATTCGAAATCTGGAACCTGGGGCCATGTACGAAGCTATGGTTATGGCCAAAAACAAGTACGGTTGGGCCCAACGGTCAGATCTCTTCCAGTTCAATACCAGGAGCACAGGTAAAGATGACCTTTGGTCATCTCACCTTTCAATATTACTTTCACTTTACGTGTTTCCTTTCACTTTACGGACTTTACCGTACTCCATTAGTAGCAATGCTTTCAGTGTTACAAAAAATACGTGTGTAACATTTCTATCGAGTGACCCTTTCTTCGTCACACGGCTAAAACTCTAATTTCACTAACTCAAGAAACTGTAATTGCGTGTAATTAAACCTACATTTTTAATGAATCATGACCTTCCTTTCATCCTCACTGACTTAGTATTCTTAAATTTTTGTTACGTTTGTCACGTTTCGACACCATGTCATTGTTATGCAATGCACCGAAATGTGCACGTTTGTTTGATGTTTACCCGTTTTGCTGTCTTGCCAAATTGCCACTGGCTCTTTGCACTGTAGAAAATGCAACATCTACAGACCAAAAGTCTAATCCAGAATACTTTCTTTAGTTACTTTCATTTTACTTTCATCAAATTCTGGAGGGGATCGATGAACAATTTTAATCATTCTTTTTCTTATATTCAACTATACAATTTAAACTTTTCAAATTTCTTAACCGTGGTTCCTTTTTTACCTTTTTTTAATGATTAAAAAGCTTAAAATTTCAAAATCTTATGTATTTACTTTTTTACGTTTTTCTTTCCATATTTTCTCCGAGATAAATATAATGTCAAAATGTAAAGTTTACTGTTTTCTTTCTTATTGGGAAAAAATTATTTTGTTTGTGTGCAGATCATTACCCGTACGAATCGTCCCCTCATCATGATGTTTTAGCAGGTCAGTTTTCAAAATAACCAAACAAACCGTGATTAAATTGTCAAATTGTGGACATTTGTGCGTAAATATATTAGTCCCTATACTGGTTGACCTCGTATGCAAACCCAAAGGAAAAATTAAGCATTATACTAAATACGTAGATTTTAGAAATATTAATTGTACTGTATTACGGAAGCATGCGTAACTTTGTTGCCTGTTGCAAAATTTTGGTTTGCCGTATTATAATTCACATAAAATCATAAAATATTAGATTGAGTAATCAAACAATTACTAGATTTTCAAATTGCTTGACTTTTGAATTGTCAATTCTACATATCTCAGCCATCTCTGCTGTTCGTCTGAGTCTTGCTAGGAGTGACAATTAGAATGCATGCAAATCCAATCAAAACTAGTACAAAATTGATGATATAACGATGCTAGAATACAAAGGTGCAAAGGTCTCGTGCATCCTGTAGACTGTATTCTGTAATACTGTAAAGTAAAGGTCATGCGCATAGGCTTAGCATTAGCAAACCGTTCGAAATAATAATTATTTATATATTTTAAAATAAAATGATATAACTAAGTTCGATATATTCGATTCGCGTGAAACACGATAATTTTGTTATTTGCTGCTTGATATGTTTACAGAGCCTGAAGTTCGTGATATGCGGATTACGTCAGCCGCATCCTTCGCCAGCCCAGTCCATCCATCAGTCGTCGTATCCATTCTAAGTCTCTTCTTCGGAGTCATGCTATCCTCACAAATCTCATTGAGTCTATTCAACATCACGTGAAATCACTGAACACAAAAACAAACAAATCTTTTCAGTGAATGACTGCATCCTTTTCAAGTTCTCGTCTCTTCTTTAGTTTCTTATATAGGCTCAGAAATGCTTTCACCACCAAACCGCAAATTCAGTTTCTCATCCGTGGTCATATTCGTAAGTATGCATGTTTGTTCTTCGCAGTATCCTTATCCTGGCCAAGAAACAAAAGAAATCCCAGTAAAATTTAATGTTTATTGATACAAACCACAAACCTCCTTGTATTTACAATCTCATTGAGCTTCATAATTGATATACAACTCTTGCTACATAAGATGAAAAGTATGATTAAATTGTAAATCATATTATAAGATTCTAACTGTATCGTTGTACCAGTTGATATTTCCGTCGTTGACGGGAAACATTAACAGAATTGGCATTTATTAAATTGATGAAAAAGGTTATAAAATGATTAGAATTAAAAGATTTTAGATTTAAACGTAAGTATAAAGTAAATTAAGTAAGCAAGTGAAAAACGTCCTAACCAAATTCTACCTTTGATTGTCTAGTTGATTTGAACCTTCTACAATAATAATAATCTTAAAAGGATTGACATTTTTGGTTATACAAGAGTTCATGCTTCATTTTCAAACCATTTTCAATGTGGGGAAATCCTAAATCGCTGATCTTGAAGGTTTTGTTTGTAATATTAAAAAAAACCAAAGATAACGAAAAATTTGTCAATGAAGATCATAGAAAAAAATCTGAAAGAATAACGAACATCAATTTAAAAAGTTTAAAAGTGTTCGTAAGAAAGAGACAATGCTAGTTTTGTAATGGTGTGTGACCACGTGACCACATGTTGATTAAAATTAATGAATAATGTATAAAAACCTAAAAATAAATAAATGTAACATTACATAACATACTGCATAATTAATTATACAATAAAATGTCAAATTATGAATTTTAGGACTGACAGATTCATGATGCTTTCTTGTTCAGTGTGTGTTGAAATGTACATAATAATGGTAATTAATAATACTATAATAATGCTGATAACATGATAAGGAACTTCGCACACGAGGTCAAAAGGTCATTTTGACTTGGAGAGTCTGTAGTCTAAAAAAATTAATAACATACAATTGAGACGAAATGTCCATCTCACAGAGCTGGCGTGACATTGTACAATTTAAAAAATGATATGGTATACATATAAACGGATATAAACCATCTTCACTACTAAATGAATTAATTTAGGAAATCTGTAATTGGAAATTGAAGTGTAATACCAAAAAATACTATCATAGTTTTGATTTTTGTTAAGTTTATTATAGAATGCTTTCGGAAGACAGTGAAAGTAAAACACTGCTTCAAGTCAAATGAAAAGCGTTTTTCGTTTATTTGTTTGTTCATTGTGTCGTCATTGATGTTATATTACACTTTGTAATTTTAGCTGTACAAAATGTTTTTTGCCGTAAAAGATTTATTGCTACCTAGAAAACTTACTCATCTTCCCTTGCACGGGAGGAAAGTCATGAAACATTTAATTACGAGAACAATTAGTTTTAGTTAGGTAATAATTCAATATGGGAGAAAAATTGGCGATTTTTGACGAGTGTGCTTTTTTCTTAGATCATTTGTCAATTTGCCTCCTGCAAAACATGCTTTTTTATCATTTTAATTTTTAATTGTTACGAAATATTTATTTGATAAGTTATTTTTTGTACTGTCTGCGAATCAACAGTAGAATTTTAATAAGAAATGAATAAATAGGATTAGGATTTAGGTTATAGATATAATGTAATTCTAGCTTCATATTTTGACTCATTTTTCATGTGATCTCTTTCATTATTTCTTCAGAGATAATCTCTCTTTAATGCAAAACAGCAACAAGTAAGAATTTGTGCATAAGTTTAATTTTGCCTGTATGACTGTGTTTATCATTATGAACCTGTCAATTTGATTAGTTTAGTTTAGTAATTGAGTAATGAAGAGACGTTTTCATTAATGTATTGCATTTTGCATGGAATGATTGTTGATTGTTTTGAAAAGAGAAATCCCTCCTGGTGTACAAATGAAGGTTCCTGAGAAAGTAAATAGAGAAAGTTACATGTGAAGACCCGTTTTTATTGTCATAATTTTAAGTGACATTAAAATGTTCATGTGAAATGATGAAATTCCAATTTTGACGACGACAAACACCAACGTACATTGCAGTGTGTTGCAATAATTGAGAACGATTAGTTGGTTGGTAACGAATTTGTTAACTTAGATGACCCGGATTTACAAAATGTTTGGTGCTTACGTCAAGCATTTTTGACCGTGTGCGTCGAATGTTAAACAATAAAATTGAATCCGCAAAGAAGATCGTACTAAATGAATGAAGAAAATGTCGTAGTAATTAGCTGATGATGACGTGTGATGCTAAAACATTTAATGTTAAGATAAAGATGAAATCCCTATAAAAGTAATCGTATTTCATGTACGTAAAAAACTGCTAATTGTAACGTTGTACTAGAATTTATCGTAATTAAATTAGATTTAAATTGAAGTTATATAACAAAATTAAATGTAACTTGACCGAAAAATATAGAGGAAACGCAACCATTTAGGAAAAAATCTGGTATACTTTTAGAATGCGTAGCTTTTTCTTATTAGGCCATATCCGTTTATTAGTACAGGAAAAAATTTCACTTCAAGTGTAAAGTTAATGATTTTGGTTGGTTTGGTACGTACGTGACAAAATCATTATGTGGTCGTAAGTGATTCGAATCCTTATACAGTCAAAAGTCAAGTTTTCTGCTTTTGGTGGACTTTAAGATAATTGTACTCTAAATTAGCGCATTTATACTGTAATTGGTTGTAGTTTTATGAATTTTGGTTTTCTAATAATAACTAATAAATGAATTACATACATGAATTTTATGTCAGAGTTTACAACAACATCAACTTGTAGCTGGATTAAATTAAAAACTGGTTTAACGTTAGAATTAATGATTAGTTTCGTGAACTAATTTTCCTGTGTGAGTTTGATTATGAACGAGAGTGAAATGCGCGTGTTTGTGTCGTGTGTCTCAATTTATCCTGTTGACAAAAATATGATGTGAAAAAATAAATGTGTAATTAATAATTTAATCGTTTTGAATTGTTTCTCCTTTGCATTTTTATTGGCATTGTGCGAATGATAAAATGAAAAACGAAGCCTAGGTTAATTTGCATTATAGAACGTTACATCTGAAAATCTTTGGCTGTCGCAATGTCTCTAGGATCTTGAATGGATGCAACCAAAGTGAGGGAGTCAGAGTCAAAGACTTGAGTTACAGGTCTGCAAACAAACATTTTAATTAAACAATATTACTCAACTTTAGAGTCAGTTAAACTTGATTGAGACACTTACTGAAGAATGAATGCATTCGTCTCTGTAAGAACGGCAATTTCCTGTAAGATTTTAACATAAGGTGACGAGTTGAATCTCCAAATACGTTCTCTCATATCTTTCGGCATTTCGAAAATACTCCCCTGTCGATGTCTCGTTGCTGGACTTCCTGTTCCTATGCTTGCAGAATCGGTTTTTGTGACACTACTCGACCCGCACCAAAAACTCGGCGGAGGTTGTCGATTGTCAATAGCATCCATTTGAGGCCTTGAAGCATTGTAGTCTGAACATATTACAACTACCTTTCGAATTTCCTGTGTGAGCATCAAAATGGTTTCTGCTGCACCGGTCAAAATCTCAACTTGTTCCAGAAGCCATCGTCCAATTTCCATAAGATGATCGTACTCAATTTTTTTAACAGGAATAAGATTCTTGAGCCATTCTTCTAAAACTACGAGACTGTGAGTTAGGTTGTTCATATCGTCACTGTTGCTTTCATTGAACAAAAGTTCAGTTGCCCTTTGAATATTGGATTCTGCGACGGATACAATGAGACCAATCGTTTGAACAGCTGTGTTAATTAAAGTCACTTTATTATGAAATGCGACGACATCAAATGATTTCCAAGGGACATGTGCAGTTTTCTTCCCAAACAAATTGTATTCCACCCATAAAACATTGAGATGAAGACGTCTCGGAGAGTGCAAGTTCATTCTTGACAAATCTTCACCCGAAAAAGAACTGCCTTTCTTTCCAGACGTTGGAGGAACTTTAATCATTGGAGTTAACTGCCATTTGTCTCCAGGAAGGACTACTGTAGTTATTATTTTACCCTTAGAATTTTCAATAGTGTTTATTTTACTCAAGTTCCTTTTGACTATTGCCAATACTTTCTCTCGACTTTGGTCAACTAAGTCGACAAACGTGTCACATTGACGGCAGAATTCTAAACATTTCAGTTTGACTCGGTCGAATGCATGAACACAAGATAAGTAACGTCTGTTCAGACGCACTGGATCGATCTTCTCAGCGTCTAAATGGTCGATGATCCATGTGAATAACCAGAAATAAGATCCCAGGATAGAATGACCTTTCGTCAACTCAACTTGAGTCGGTGTCAAAGAACCTAGTGACGAATACGCACTGAAAGTCAAGTACAGAATAGTTAATCTTGCTTTCCCCAAGCACTCTTCTAATTGATTTCCAACTGTTATGGCACTAGCGAACACTTCCGGTAAGAGTCCAGTAAGTTGTCCCGTCCTGTTTTTCCTTAACATGCAATCAATCTCTTTGAGCACTGCTTTGTTTGCCAGTTTGCATTCGACAAAAATACTCTTCTCCGAAGGTGACCCTTCAAATTGTTCGATGGAATTTGAATCGAAACCCGATTGTTGCGTCAAACTTCCAGCGTATTCACGCCGGCTACGTCGACGAAAACAACACTTCCATGAATCTTTTACAGGCTCTATTTTGACACTTGACAAAATGAACCAAATCAAGATTCTTGATCAACAGATACAGAAATCAGTTTATAAAGGGAAAAAATCAAAACATTCACTTTTATCTTACATTCCACGACTTTGTACGACTGTATTCAGGTGCGAAATTTCAGGTAAATTCATATTTTCTGACTTAAATCCACGAAAAATATGAGGAACGAGTCGCATAGATTTCTTATCTTGTTCAGCATTGAGGGTATTCTCATGAGTACTGTTACTGTTGTTGGTTAATACTACTGTTGTCGTCACTTGGCTTTCATCTTCATGCGTCACATCCATTTCCATAGAACGTCTTTAATCTGATAACTTATTTCAATATGGAAGGCAAATATGCGCTCTTTCACGTGGTTAAATTCGTACATATAGTCATGGTCTATTGTTGATATGGGAAACATTTCGTATAGATGCTCGTGTGTTAGTGAACACGTGCCAAGCAAAGTATCACAGAATCGTCATTAAACATATTCTAATGCAATGTATGCTCATTTATTTTCCAGATCATTAAACTGCAGTTTATGTTTTCTCATTCAATGAATTCATATATTCATCAACAAGGATTCTTCTCAATGCCTTTCCTACAAAAGATTTGGGTAGCGCATCTAAGAATTTAACCCCTCCTTTTAGTTTCTTAATATGTGACAGATTATCTTCCACATGCTTCTTTACATCTTCTTCCGTTAATTTTGTGTTTGGTTTGCGAACAACATAAGCTCGAGGTAATTGTCCGTCGACTGCGTCGGGAATTCCAATCACCGTCACATCCGCTATTTCAGGAAGCTTGCGAATACATTCTTCAATTTCAGTTGGAGAAACCTGAGACAAGCATAGTTTCGTTTCATAGACCAGAGTTGAATTGCTTTTTATATTTATGCTGGAATGTTCGGTGATTCTTAAGATTAGAGACACTAACCTGCTTTCCTCGTACTCTTATGATATCCTTGATTCGATCCACGATATAAAAATGATATCCTTCGTCATGGTAGACAAGGTCTCCAGTGTAGATCCAACCGTCAACAATAGTTTCAGCGGTCGCTTTCGGATTGTTTAAGTAACCTAATAAGACCTTTGCCAAATAAACTAAAATTATCTGAATGCTGAGAGCTCTTAATGAACAAACTTAATCTATACTAAACTCTCATTCTTACTTGTGGACCTCTTATGGCGAATTCCCCCGTTTGATAAGGTCCCATTTCTATATCCTTACAGTCAATATCAACAACTTTTCCCAGGACACCTGGAACCAACGAACCTATGGTTTTAAAGTTTCTTGTTGGTTCCACCACTGTTACAGTTGCGAGCAGTACTTCCGTCATTCCGTAAGCATTTCGAAAAGGAATCTCTCGTCCTATCTTGTCTAATAGTCTTGAAGCTAATAATGGATCTGTGGGTGTCGCTCCAACTGTACATGATCTTACGGATTCAAAATCTTCTGTTACGGTAGTACTGTTAGAAACCAAGTGAAGAACTAGGGGTGCAACCAATTCCAAAGTCGTCGGCTGCAAAAAAAAAGTAATCAAAAGTCAGGTTATTGTTCAAAACTGTCATGCTATGCAATCTAATTTTTGCAATCTAATTAAAGGGTTAATAATATAAATGCACTTTTCACTGCTCATTGCCTTTTGTCTTTTGATAGCAGCGTCGTAATCAGCCTTGACGAACGTTTGAAGGAACAAAGTATGTGTTCGATGCATCGGTGCGATGAATGAGTAACAAAAAAATCCAAAAATATGAAACATGCTCAATTGTCCGACTATCCGGTCTTGTACAGTGCTATTTCCTAAACAAGCTTGCATTTGAAGGAAATCAACACTCTTCGTTTGTGCAATACTTGTACACAAACCCGCATGTGAATGCATGACTGCTTTCGGTTTTCCTGTAGTTCCACTCGAAAATACGAGTAACGCTAATTCATTTTCTCCAGGAGATATGTGCGGCGAAAAAGACGAGGCGTCTGTTTTGATCATTTCAGAGTAGGTGTAACAACCTTCTTTAGCATCTCCTACGACAATAATCGCTCGTACTTGCGGCGCAAGGGATTCTTGTACTTGTTTGGCGATTTTGACCATTTCAGGGTATGTGACAATACAACTTGATCCACTGTCGGCTAGTTGAGATTTCATTTCCACTGCAAAACACACAAAGCGGCAAGCGGTCAGATTAAATGAGAATTAAAAAAATTGGAAGCTGCATTAAAGTAAGTAAGTAATTTTAATCGTCTACATACGGAATTTAAAGTTGGGATCCATCGTAGAAACAACCATACCAGCATCCCATATTCCGTAACTAATCGGTATGTATTCAGGTCTATTCCGTAGGCAAATCGTAACAACTTCTCCAGGTTTGAACCCTGCTTGAGCGAGAGCGCATGCAAAAGATCGAGTATGTCTTTGGACATCATTGAACGAAAGTTTATATCCTGTTGCGAAACCTTCCTAACCCCCCCAAAAGCACTTTATTAATTAAGGTTCCTTTTTGGAATTTGCATGTAATCAATGTATTGTAATTTTCCATACCATAATGGTACAAGTTCCATTTCCATCGAGGTAGTAATTCCGAATTAATTCTGGAACGCTTATTCCAACCACCTTCTGAAAATCTTGGGAAGGGTAAATGATATTGCTTGAAGGTGACATTGACAAAAGACGTAATAATTTTGTGATGCGTCGAGGACTGAATGATTTTAATTTATTAGTCAAGGGAAATAAAATAAGCAAAACCATTTCAATTATACGTTTAATTTTTGCGTTTAACATTTTATCGATTTTATAATACTGTCGTAAATCCATAATCAAGGCAATGGAACTAAGAATTCATTTATCTCCATATATATAGTTTCTATGACTCATTGCACTTTGCCGCTTCTCCGAAAAGTAGACGGAAAATATTTTGGTGAGAATATTTTAGCGTAGTGTGACACTTTCCACATTGTCCATGTCTTTGTCATCATCGTCATTTTCATTGTCATTGTCATTGTCATGCACAGATCTTTAAGGACTCGAAGCAACGTTCACATATATAGTTTACGAATGTTTGCATATATTTTCTTTCAGCGTCAGATACATTAGAAACTTCACATTAACGTAACTGTAGTATAATATACAGGAAACTCGAAACATAGGGAAACGTTTCACATTTTGTCTCGTCTTCAATTATGTAGTTTCTATTTTTGAACTATAGTTAACGTAGAGGAAATACGCTAAAAATGTAAAGCGCCGGTAGTTAAAGTTCATTAAATTCATTTGAGTGCAAATTGCATTGCATGGTCTATGCATAAACAAGTGCCGTTCTCATTGTCTTTGTCATACAAAGTGGAGACGCTGTCGGGAAACGACATCATTTCAAAATCACCGTTTATTTTTAAATAAAAAATGTCAATGAAAGTTACAGCAAGTGGGTTAATTTTGATTGTGTTTGTTCTGACATCAACGTCTGGTAGGAGTAGTGACATATTCGGACAACCTAAACAACATCCGCGGAGACCTGCAACCGGAAGACCATTTCGAGGCATTTTACATGAAAATGAGAGTTTCAATCGACAAAGGGCACAACTTGAAGAAAGTCATTTAATTCATAGACGAAACGATGACACACTCACCTTGAACGAGAAAACAATCTCGGGAAATTCCAATGACAATTTAACACAAGTGCTTTTGGTGAGACATATTTTTATGACAGTCCCAAATGGACAACTAATTATTGTACTTTGCAGATTCTATTAATTACCCTAAAATAATGAATATAGGGTAACGGAGTGCTTCAAAGTATTCCTTATCCATTGTTTGGAATTGGAGCTGCGATTGTCATTGGGGTAATTTGGGTATTCATCGGAAAATACATTTTGGACAGCTTTTTCAGTGGCAAGTTGTTGGGTGGCGATAAGGACAAGGATAAATATTCTTCTAATTACTACAGAAGGTAAACACTTGTACATTCATAGATTCGTAAAACATTAATTTTGGTCCTTTTCAGTGTCATGATCATGAACTTTAATTTTTTTAGGACTTTTCCATTCAATCGACAACCCTACGATTATTTCCAAAATGATGAAACAAACAGTATTGCAAATTTTGTGCTAAATGCGATTGGGCTTTACTAACATTACATTACATAGTTTTTAATTATTAATAAATTATTAGTGCTAGTTTATTATTTTACCAAATCAAACCTACCAAAGCCTATACCTGATTATGGTTACAAAATTCGAACGCATTTTTTACTTTATACTTTGCGACGGTGAATCTCCCGAGTCTGTTCGATGTGTTGCCCGTGAAGTTTGCTACAGACACGAAGTCTCCTTTTCCAAGCTTTAAAGACTTGTTGACACTTTTCGCGAGAAATTCGGGACCACTCCTCCTGCAAAGGTTTCCAAATCCCGTTCACTGTTCTGGCACGCCGCGGGCAAGTCGGTGTTTCAAATACCCGAATCCGAAGAAATCCATGGGACTAATGCCAGGTCCTTTCACAGGTGTCAGCTCTTTATCGATGAACTTAATTCCCAGTTCCGCTTCTTTCCTGTCCATGTATTGGCGGGTTCCCGCCGCCGTATGGGAAGACGCTTTATCGTGGTGAACAAACACTTTATTCATCTTCCCGGGGTACACTGTTGTACTTAATTGTTGAACTATGACTTCTAGGACGTTGCTAATGTAGTACTGCCCATTTATTTTGACATTTGGTTCGACTCGGATCACTGGAAGGGTTCCGCGTCCCGTCATTACTCCGACGACCATGACCTTGGCACAGAAACTTTCCTTTTTCTGGGCGACAAATCTTTGCGATTTTTTGCCAGCTTTGCTGTAAAAGATTCGTCGAAACCGATTAGTGTCCTGTACAGAAAAATAAGCCTCGTCCAAGGTCACAGCAAATTCTGCACGATTTCCCGCCAACTCTGTCT
>JABASF010000721.1:0-33245 GCA_019776145.1 Harlomillsia oculata
GCCACATCAATATGGAACGGACGTATGGGAAAAATAAAGATTACAACAACGTAAACAACTTAAACAGTAATTATGACTTCATTAAGTTCATTCATGCTATAAATTGGCAATACAAATTATAACCGTCATCCATGGTACTAGGATAATTAAAATAACAGTAAACTAAAAAAACAGCGATAATGTCCAAAATGAGGAATAGCACAAGGTACAATTACAATTCTAACGACGTCATTAACAATGGATAATATACAGTGTCGCATAGATCTGGTGACAATCTCACATCGATGTATACCTATATAATAGTATTCATTACATTTAATTTAATAGTTCTCTTAAAATTGCACTACAAATATATATGACTTACGTCAAGAATAAGACTGGGTATTAACAACATTTTATATTTAATATTTTATGCAAAATAATACTCAACTAAGATTTTTATAGTGATGTCGACAAACCAAGAAAAGAAACACCGGTTGAGCGGAACCTTTTCTACACATGGCAAACTCCAAATCTAACTAAAGTTGAAGTAAAATGTTTTTTAACGGGAAGAGAGATACCTTTTTTTTGCATTTAAGACTACCACCTAAGCGTTCCTGAATAGAATAAATATATTTCTTTGTCTGTTATGTACAATATGTGATAATGATAAATCACCATTCACGTACGACATCTTCATCAACTATACGCTATTATAGTAAGTACATATAAATAGATTTGGTCACATTTACGTCCACTCCCAATCCCCAAAGTCACTGATTGGGGATATCAATATAACTAGACGTAAAACTGCGTCAACATTTATATAATCAGAACATTTAACACGCATTACAACGCTTTGTAATATAATCCGATTTTCAAGACACTAGACACACCACTTGATCATTTTTTGTCATACAATCATCTAAGTAGTATGTTTATAAACTTCACAAATCACATCTAGTAATTATAGTATTTTACATAGATAAAATTTATATTTGTTGTCGCCACCACATATTCAACCTCATTGATGACCCGACTTCATTTTTCATTGATCCGATATTCTAAACTGCGACGACTTGACTCTAGGCTAAATGCTACAACTACAACAGCTAAGACGATCATGAGCATTATACTAGCGGGTTTTCTTGCACTAATATTCTAAACCTACTATTGCGTAAGATATTTCTATTCTAATTATATAATAGTACACTTTCGCTTTAATTTTAAATATCCAAATAAACAACCTCGTGACATAGACATAGAGGAGGACGACAGCTCAGTAGGAATAGCTCACAACAGCATCCACCCGCATGCAACGACAGGCGGTAAGCTATAGAAAACTGATGGCTTGAGAGAAGATGCACATCATTAAAATCTAAACGTTTTACAAGTTGATATTCAAAGTTGAAGAGAGTGTGATATTGTGGTAAGTTTTGAGTTGTCCAATGCCCAAACGCTCCCTTAAAAATATTAAAAGAAACACATTAAATGACCGTACATTTTTCGTAGAATCTTTCTGTATTAAAACGATATTGCGTTTGCGATTGGGGCTAAAAAGACTTACCTTTACTGTTTCAATTAGGAGGGAGTGGCGCAACACCAGTAACCATCGGAAAAACTGTTGAAGGTTGTGAAATGGAAACAACAGGCAGTGCAGTGCTGATTGAAACAGGAGCCAGTGCCATGCTGCTTGTTGTTGATAAAGCGGGCATTGCAGCAGTTACGCTGAGTGCCGGTGCAATCAATGGCTGCTGTGCCATTGACACTGCCATGGTTTGCACAACACCGGTTTGTTGACATTGTACATTTTCGACTACACCAGCGCGGCTGACCCCAGAAAGCGAGTTATTCAATCTTAGCTGTGCGTTTTGCGACAATAGAAATTCGTTTGATGTTTTCAGTTCTTCGATTCTTCTTTTCAACATGAAATTCTCGTCCTCCAGAATCTTTATAGCATCATTGGTGGAATGTTGCTGAGAGTAATATGCTGCTGCTGCTGTATTAAAATCTCCTGCTCCGCCGGAATTATAACAATTTCTTGCGACACCATTTTGGACAGATATATAACCGTTCGAAGACGGGCTGTGATTAAGAGATCCATTGCTGTACGGAGATCCAGAGTTGTAGCCCTGCGGACTTCCGCTATGTATTGACTCATTTCGGAGAGTCCAACGAGCTCCTGCGTTGGCGTTGTTTCCGTTGCAGTTGCGACAATTACGTTCATTAGTTGCATTGTAACTATCGCTGTCATCGTAATAGGCTCCGTTTCCATTGCCACCGCCACTGTTCATACTGCCACCGCCGTTCATACTGCCACCGCCGTTCATGCTGCCTACGCCGTTCATACTGCCTACGCCGTTCATACCACCACCGCAACTTCCAACGTTACCACCAACGCCACCAGGACCAGTAGAATATCTCATCCTCTTTATATCCGAACAAGGAGGTTCGAAGTATGGAGTACCTCCACCTCCAGATCTTCGTCGGTTAGCCTGATTCTGATTTTGACTTTGATGTACCCCAGATACATTTCCACCATTACCGTTGCCACTACTGCTGCCATTACTGTTCTCCCGTCCTGGGTGTCTGAATTTGCAAGCACCCGGAGCCCGATTACAAATTCCTTTAAGATAGTCTTTGCATATTGGAATGTCACTGGTGGTTTCTTGGTGACCATTTCTCCGTCCACTCATTCTACTGGGTTCAGAGGATCCATTGTCGCAATCGGCAGCCCCTGCAGGCAGGACTCCAGTATCCTTATAGGTATCCTCTTCTTCTCGAGTGCAATGGATGAACTTGCAACTCTGTCTTTGACATTTGCCAAGTTGAAAATCATGACAGAAGTTGGGCTCTGTCCTAATCTTCATATTTTCGGGATGCAAAAATTTGCAATTCCTCCTGGTGCATACATTTCTCATAAAATCTCTGCAGTAGTTGTTGTTTCCGGTTTGCTGCATATCGTCGTATGCGTACATTCCATTTCCATTTCCGTTCCCGTTCATCTTTCTACCTTTACTATATATCTACGTACTTGAACAATCCAAATTTAAAACAAAGGAAATTGTGTCACTAAACGCGACTTTGTGATGTCAGCCACTTGCTATACTTGATGAAGACAATCCGTACCGTCTCGTTTTCATTATCTGTAAACACAATTTTAAAAAAAGTAAATATTTTGAAACAAGTACAATTGGTTAATGTTAAAAGATTGTAAAACAAACACAAATGGAATCGTAAATCGTTACACCAAAAAAGTAATAATAATAGTGCACTTATACACTTTTAAACTATTATCTATTACACTACTGTATTGGTTCACGCAATGTAATGAATTTCCTTGATAAGCTTTTCTTAGAATTGTACAAGCGTTCAATTCTGTGGTTAAAAAAGAATTCTAGCCACACTGACTCCTGGCTCATTCAAAAATTTCAAACACAACTTGGCTATAACTACTAACTACTACTTTGTACAATCTTCGACACCCGTATCCCGTATCGACATCCGACAGCCTAAGAACGAAGTTCCATATTATCCCAAGGAAAGAAACTTACATCAACAGCAACCGCAAATAATGAATAGAATCAAAATGATTTGTGCCATTTGCCATAGTCTGTTGAATGATGTACGAAATACTTTGATGTTGCAAAATTTCCAGTTTTAAAACCGAGACAAATTACTATTATTACTAATTTACGTATATTTACGTACCATCCATAAACCATAAATACACGTAATGCATACTCTGTCAATGTGCTCATTGCTGTTCAATTAATTAAAACATTTTGCAAGAATACGGTTACCCCTGACCTTGAAACCACTGAGATCACAATAATGACAACTGTTTTTGTGAACGAAAGATAACAATCGTTTAATTGTGCAATTCAAAACAACTTACCTCTCGTGGTGAAGATATACAAATTATACACAAATAGTCTTGCAAGTCGAATAAAAAGACAACACTGAATTTTTGAATGACAAGTCCACCACTATCAAAATAATTTTTCAAAAATGGAAATATTTTAAAATTGTCAATAATTTTAGAGAGAGACGACGAGAGAACGAAGACGAAGACTCCTTCGGTGTGTGTTGTCAAGACAGAGAAGACATGAAATCAGTTGGTTTCTGTACTTTTGTGTTGATACTTGATATGAACGTGAAGGCAAAATGTGGAAGTGAGTTTTAGTGGTGAAGTGGGAGTTTTGGGGAAATTTCACCTGCTCGCACCATTTCCCCTTTTGAGTAGTAAACGTAAATCGTAAAAGAGTCAGACTGAACGACTAGACAAAAGTAAAAGGCAGTGAAAATCCCTACAGAAAGGCCGAGTGAGTGCGAAATCGTCTCGTGTGGAAAACGCGCGGTCTACGAAATCCAGTGCATGTGAGTTTCAGTTTTTGGGAGGATGTCGTGGCTTTTTGGTGTGAAAAATAATCCGCCGCCGGTCAACCCGGATTTTTCGTTCCCTGTCCCACCTGGGGGTGCAAGTGGATCAGGGGGTGGAAATGACCCGCCTAAAAAAGGAAGTGGAGGGGGGGAATCCAGTTACCGGTTTGATTCCACAGCGTTGGAGAGAGCCGCCGCCGCTGCTAAAGAACTTGAACGATCCTCCCATGCTAAAGATGTAAAGTTGCATCATCTCAATTTCGTCATTTTTTTTACAAGAAAACATTTTAAATGATTTTTTTTGAAAATTATGTAATGTTTTCCCTTTTTTCCGTAATAGGCATTGGAATTGGCAAAACTACAAGAAGCAACGAAACAAAAGGATCTCGATGCTAAAATTGCAGAGTACAATGCACACATGGAACATGCCAAAGTTGAAGGGGTCAAAGCGGCTGCGGAAGAAAGAAAGAAATTATTGAATGAGGAAGCAAAACTGAATCAGCAAAAGGCACTTTATGAGGATGAATTGGCTCGTCGAAGGTATGCTGATCAATTGGAACAACAGAAGAGAGCTCAGGAAGACACGCTTCGTCGACAGGAAGAGTCGGTCGCGAAACAAGAAGCCATTCGACAACAAACCATTCAAAAAGAAATTCAAATGCGAGAACAAGAAAGGAAAAATCGGGTTAAGGAAGAAGCGGAAGTGAAAGCGAAGGTAACCAAACCACAAATCCCGTACGATTCAGCTTGGTTTCATTATAGTTTTTGAAAGTATGGTCCGTTTAATTTATGGTAATAAAATTGTATTGTTGATGCTGCTTATTAGGTTGAGCGTGAGAATCGTGACATTTACCTTGAGCAACTTAGGCTGAAAGCACAGGAGTCCCGAGTTACGACATTGGAATCAATCAAGTAAGAACTGTAGTGCAATAGCTATGCTTTCGGAGAATTTTGACCTAGTGAATTGCAATTTTAATAATTATGACATTTTGTTTTAATTTACAGAACCATTGGCACTGTAGTTGGAGCGGGTATGAATGCATTTGTTTCCGATTGGGATAAAATGGTCCAAGCAGCAGGAGCTATGACATTGTTGGCCCTGGGTGTTTACACGGCTAAAAACACTACTTATCTTGCTGCGAGACGAATGGAGGCGATTTTAGGAAAACCGTCACTAGTTCGGGAAACATCCAGGCTATCCCCTTTAGAAGTTTTACAACACCCGTTTCAAACACTGAAACGCTTATTTAGAAAATCTGAAGAGGCATTATCTGGAGTTGTATTACAACCAAAATTAGAAGAACGTCTTCGTGATGTAGCAATTGCGACTAAAAATACACGTACCAACCGTGGTAGTCACCGAAATGTCATGTTTTACGGTCCTCCTGGAACTGGAAAGACTCTTTTTGCCAAGGTAAGCAAGAAATTTTTCATTCGTGATGTAAGCGTATAATACATGTATTACTTGCAATATGCAGTCAATCAAGTTGTTACTGTTTATTTACAGAGACTGGCTGCACATTCTGGAATGGATTATGCTTTGCTTAGTGGTGGTGACGTTGGTCCACTAGGCAAGGATGCTGTGACAGCAATTCATAAAGTGTTCGATTGGGCCCAGGCGTCACGCAGTGGGTTAGTTTTGTTCCTTGACGAAGCTGATGCATTTTTACGTAAGCGGAGCTCTGAGAAAATGAGCGAAGAGATGAGATCTGCTTTGAATGCGTTCCTGTACAGAACTGGAGAGCAGGTCGGTATAATTTTAAATGTTCATGAACGTCCGACGTACTCAGAATTTGTTTGGAAATTTTATAAGCATTTCTCATTGTTTTGATTGCAGTCTAAAAAGGTCATGATCGTATTGGCTTCAAATACTCCAGAACAGTTGGATTTTGCTGTTAATGATCGTGTTGACGAAATGGTTCATTTCACTCTCCCGGGTAAAGAGGAACGGGAACGTCTGGTGCGCTTGTACTTTGATGAATTCATTTTGCAAGTGGCAGATAAGCGTGGGTCACGTTTGAAACTAGGAGAATTTGACTATTCAGAAGTCTGCAGTGAAGTAGCTAAGGTGTGCGAAGGCATGAGTGGCAGAGAAATAGCAAAATTGGCGGCTGCTTGGCAGGTAAGTGTTGATCATTCCATTTGATGAGATTCTAATTTCACTTTCAAAGATTCATTTTTCAATTGTACAATTCTTAATATTATAGGCAACCGGGTTTGCATCCGAAGATGGGGTGCTGTCTAAATCAATGATGATGGAGAAGGCACACGATTCAGCCGGCCAACATCGGCAAAAGACAGAATGGTTAGCTGATGAAGAACGCTCCAAGACTTTTGCTCCATGAAATCTACATTTTATAGTTTTTTAATAGTAAAGTGACCAGTTATAGCCAATAGTTAATTTCGTAGTCCGATGAGTCTGAGTCAAAATTTCCGACTACATTGATCATTGTTATGGCGTACGAATGAATGAGTAACTAATAAAAACCTATAATTTGATTACGGAATGATATGCAGAAATCCAGAAATCAGTGGGTTCCCATTACTTTCCTGTGCATGTTGTTAGCGTAGTATAAAAGTGTACAAAAATCCTTCGTGATCAAAAAGCTTTCATAAACCATGTCGTGTAGAAATTAGCATGCGGGGCTTTTGATTTTTGGTGCTGAAACATCCGGCGCTGTAGGCCACATTTCCTCACTACTTCCTTTTCCCGTTTGGTAGGAAGAAAGTGTTGCATTTACAATGCAATGTTTACTTTTTAATTTACTGTGCTGATGCTGACTCGGTCGTATTGGAGGCATCCTACGACTTTCTGTTTCTGTTTGTGGTAAAGAACATGGATTTACACTTGTACACAGTGCGTATAACGCTGAATATTTGAAGTAACTAAAATATGCAGTTGGGATAAAATGTCTTTCTTGACGCAGAAAATTTGATGCGACCGTGTTTGTCCAAACGGATTTGCGTTTCTATCTTTCTATACTTAAAACGCCATAATAACTTTCACTAGTCACTGCAAGCAACCCAAATTCGAAACCATTGGAACTTTGGAAGTCATCATTCAAGCAACAAGATAACGCAATCATGCTTTTCAGTTTAGCAATCATTGAACTAGGCTGACGCTCAAAACTAATTTTTAGACTCCAATTTTATTGCATTCATGACAAGACTTGTCATCTCGCATGAATTGATCGTTTTTCTTCATTCCCGTGGTCGTGGTTTTGAAGTCAAAATCTCAAAATTATGTGATAGCTACGTTGTACAGCTAGAAAAGCAAAAGCAAACCAAGATTTTTCTCTTCTTTGCTTATGACTTGAGCAAACATTGCAAAAGATCCTATTCCTATACCAAGAGCTCAACCAAATGACACACACGAGTTGATAATGCGTGTTCCTTTTAGACAGTTTGGCCGTTGCTGTCGTGTCGAGCATTCCTTGTTTACGATCGCGAAAAGAAATACAGAGAAAATGTGCACGTCGATGTGCAATGGGAAGTCACCAAGGTTCTTCACCTTGGGGTTTAATCGGTTAATGATGTAGATACTTCAACTTCTTATTACACGACAAACTCAAAGAACCTATGAAAATGCGTGCGGACTAAAAGTTTGCATAGTCTCCCTAAAACTTTTTAGATTGACATTCATAAAGAAGTACGACAACTGCTGTACCACGACAAAAAGATTTAATCCAAACTATTTCAAGGTACCCCAAATTTCCTCTACCTTGCAAAATGTAATTGCGTGGGTGGAACGTGGAATTACCGACAGACAGACAAATTAAAGCAAGTTCAGCCAGAGGGGCAGCAAACATTGGGACAGAACGATGACGCTAATAAAAAAAAGTTAAGAAAGGATGCTCTCAAACACATCACCATTGAATAAAAAACCTCGGGATCTTCTTCTTTAGTATAATTAAGGACGTTGTTCAAAAAAGTACTTGGGAAGTGAACTCCAATTTAAAAGACATTAGGAATAATTTGATTAAAGCAATGACTCTGTTTCATTTCACTTTCATCATTTCAATTTCAATTCAGTCTCTTTACGTCTTGTGTCGTAATTTTCAAATCTTCTAAATTCTCATTTGAGGGGTGACGTGAACGCAATGTTCTGTGCAATACAACTTAATTTAGTACTGTTATGCTATACTTTTTTAAGTGTAATTCGTATGAACGTTGTCTAGTGCCGTAGTGACTAGTGAGCAAGTGGTACTAGCGTACAATAATGCTATACAATGTGATTCGCCAACTTGATCTTCCTGAAAGTTGGTTTCGGTTGCCGTTTTGCTGGTTCGTCGCCGTGTAATGCGAAATACGAAGAACCGAACCAGAGCAACTTTGCGATCTTCCAACTTCGCCCCTTTTCCTCATGGATTCAGTGTTTTTCCTTTACCTAAAACATGACATGCCAGTCGGTCGTAAAGACTCTGCTGGAAACGTTGTCTCTCTCCCAAGCTCCTTTTTACTCTTTCTCTCTCAGTCGGTTTCGCATTCTTCGTTTTGCCGCAGTAGCAATCGACAACTGTATGTAACCTCCGACCTCGATTTTACATCATAAACTACTTTCGTACAGCTACGCAATTGGCATTCGCCATTTTTACTGTCTTGTCAATGCCAATTCCTTTCGTCTTATTTTGCAAATTTGTATTTAGGGTCCACTAAAGCCGTCAATCTCAAGATCAAGACGGATGACGTTTAAAGTGCAGCAATGTGCACTCAATTAACAATTTGTTAAGCAGATCAAAAAGTACAAGTGACATTGTTCAGAATGTGCACTCGACTTTGTTGACTCGTTTAAGACGGTGCTGTTGCTTTTGTCAGTTGGTGTAACGAACTGGATAAAATTGTGAAGAAATCAACTTTTCAGATTTTATTGGACTGGAAATCAAAAGGACAGACAATTTTGATCAAATACATTTCAACTTTTGCATATCTGATCTACATCATCCGCATGTAATTCAGAAAGAAAACAAGTTCCTGGTTTATAATTTCTGCACATTCACCAACACTACAACAAAAGGTACAAAATTACAGTTTTATCAAAAAAGATTCTGAATAATAAATAATGTGCAGTATATCAAGGTTGTCGTTTGTACGTACCAATCATACACGAGACAAATCAATGACTTTTTGATCAAAATAACTTCGCTGTATAATGTTTTCCCCAATACATAGTTAATGCATCCGCACAATTTTCATCGTTTTTAGTAACATATTTGACACGATAACATGCACAACATGACAAAATACAGGATGTAATGGTGACCTGTGAAGCCTGTGATGCCTAAATCCCACTTGAACATACGGTGAAATATTCATAGCCCCTTCTGGGGTAACTTGGGATGCGTTGTCAATGCACTTGGGACTATCTGCGGTCATGCAGATGCAGGTGCATTCGATCGTGTATTCTGAATTATTACAGAATGGTTAACAAGGCACTTTTCTACAATAACAACTATACAACCACAGTTTCATTGTTTTATATTGAGAAGAATGAAATAATGCATAATGAAGTTTTTTGAAACGCAATAGTGTCATTTGATCATTTGAGACTAATTCCATCCACTTGAATTTCGTATGTAAACTTATACTTTACAAAATCCACAATGTACAGTTAAACTCTGTGCATGATGGAGAATTTGAGAATTTTCCATTATGCAATTCAATAATGGGCTTAGAACATGATGATGATGATACAGCCAATATATTTTTAGGCCATTTCGATATAGGAAGTCAATAGTAAAAAGACAATTGACTTGAGATTGTTGAGATGAGGCAGAACAAACAAAGTCCGTATCCGTAATCCGTATTCCATCGTGCTTCACTTTCAGGCTCATTAAGTTGGAAAATTCTTCGAAAAATTGCGAGTTTGCACAACTTTACGTTAGTTCAAGGAAAAACAAGTCCAAAAAAGTAATTAAGCTCATCCGGTGACCTTTACTTTTTTCTTATCACTGGCCGAAATACCAGTCATGTCTTCTTAGGTTTTGCAATTAATTAGAATGAATCGAATCTCAAACCCAACTTTCGTGTACGGTCCTTCAATAATATATTAAATTACTCTGAGCCACAACAAGCACCTAACACACAACATTAGAATTTTTTTCATCTTATCCACATACACAAAATGCAGCAAAGCGGAACTATGTGTATCCATGTCTATAGCGTCTGTGTGGAAGGAAGCGAATATAAATATTGCACATTCCAGAAGGCTAGAATAAGAATTTCAACAGACGTGAATTGTTGATCTGAACAAAACCAAATGCGACCGTGCGTATATGTGCTAGGAGAGTGAAAAATATAATAGGAACTGTTCCATAGTCTCGTATGAGGTATGATACATTAAGGGTCGAATAAATAATAACGGTTAGAAACATTAAAATGAAGTGTCACTTGAGATTTCCGTATACCTGAGCTTGATAGTCTTCTCGTGTATGTTTATGAGGCGCGTGTGTCCTGGTCGTACTTGTAGGATTTGCTCCACTGAAAATGAGAACTCTAACCCTCGATTAAGTGCATGTTAAATGTTCCATTTTTGTCACATAATGCCCACAAGAGATTCTGTTTCACGAGACAACAGACAAGAACCAAATTAATTTTTGCAAGTTTACACGCTACACACTACACTACCTACCTACTACGGTACTGCTGTATGATCTCTTGTGTCTTAAAGGTACTGGAACTGTACAGGCGAAATGTGCATTTTATCATTTTATTTACTCCAAAAATGAATAATAACATTGCTTTATTGTATGAAATGACAAGTAAGAATTATTAGAGGTTACATAGGTTAACATGTGTTTTTAAGTATTACTAGTGTGCTACAAGCATTCGGACGTGATCGTAGTAATCAGAAGGAATAGAAGGATTAGAAACGACTTCCATTTCGTAATTACTACGAGACTTGTAGGGATTTAAGCTTTACGCGGAGGTTGAACAAATTCCTTTCCTGCAGACGCACCTTCCTCTCCTCCGGCGGGATTCACAGCCCGATAAGATTTCGGATACCATTCTTGATAGAGAATGAGCACGCACCACAAGGTCAAGATTGACCATACAGTGAAAATGGAGTAGGCAATTCTATGATAGAGATCAAACTTGTGTCCAATGAGACCCACCACTTCCACAATCTCAGTGAAAACAATTGCAATCCACATCATGAGGAGGAAAATTCCTTTCATCATGGCCCAGAACCGCAATAACTTTGGGAGATGATATCGCTGAGAAAGTAAACGATAGATAATAATTCAATCAAAATTGAGCACGCAATGTGAAACAACAATGCTGAAATATTTAACAAGCAGGACCCTTTTGGGGTGCAGTAAAAAGAAAAATGTTGAAAACTTACCACTCCAGCAAACAACATGTAGCAAATGATGAGCCAGACAAAGAGAGATGCGATGCAGAAAACCCGTAACATGGCATCTAAACTGCCGGGCGCGAAGTCATCATTCTTGCAAGTGTCTGCAGTCTTTGGGTCATCTGTTTTCTCTCCTGCGGTTGCAGTCTTTTGATGACTATGGCGTATTCCAATGTCATGTTCAACGATTGTCAATAAAGCGGTCAACCAAACGATGCATGCGAAGAACTATACAAAGCCACAGAAAGAAATATGAGCTGGGTGAAAGTTCATATTCCCACAATGGACATTTATGATACACCTTATGAAAATGAAAGTGCTGAAGCATGTTTAATACTTACTAATTCAAGAACGGCAATCACATAACATGGAATCGACGAGGTTGCAAGCCATTTGAAAGGATTCCATATTTTGAACATCTTGGAGAATTGCAAATAATCGTTGCAAACCCAAACTTACAATGATCAATCACTGTACACCATTACAAACGCTTCACTCTTGAATGTTGAATGCGCGCTATGACAAACGCCTGCGACTGCGACAATAAATTGTTGAGTTTGATCTTGACATGGTAACTGAATTCTTATCTTGTCTAAAAGATTGCACGTGTGACATATAAGTGCCATAACAATATTTTAGTGTCACATTCATCGAAATGTAGAGAAAAAGCTCAAGAAAGCTTATATGCTCTTGCATGCCACACCGCATGATGATTGATGAATGACCACGTAATAACCTTTTAACCTCTCACACCAAAGCAAAATGTCATGTTGTTTCACCTGTGTAAAACATCGTGTAATTCTAACGTTTGCAACAGTTACTATTCTTTCAGGGTTTCATCCCTGCCGTGACCATTCTTCATAAATTATCTAGCCAAACGTGTATTGCCGTGCTCCCGTAATTAACTTATTGCTAATTAATGCAATTTTCTACTATATAGCGTCCCATGCTTAACTGTAATTAGAATCATTCCAAGTTGCAAGAAAACACAAAACCTGCAGTTTATGTAATACACGTCGGATTTCTTTTATCACACAAAAATGTGGGGACCAGCGAAACACACCCTGCTGGGAAAAGCATCTGGGAAAGTATGGGACTTGTAATGATGTAACATAAAGGCTCAGTTAAATACTGTTATATTCTCCAGTATTCTGCATTACTCACGCTGAAATACTGAAATGCGTACGGAAACGTCTGTCTGCCTGTGGCATAGTAGCAGCAAACTGTATTTTTCCGGAATGATAGTATGAATTGAGCGTAAACGTGAGTAGGCACAATGAAGAGAAAAAACCACTTTGCGGAGAAAGTACTAAAAAGTATAAATAAACGTGAAGGTTTTACGACAGTTTGCTCTTGCCCAATGCCCAAAAATGCCCTTATTGTGTAGTGGGTAAGTGTGTTTTTGTGTATCATGCATGACCTATGTTCATGATCGTATAATTTTTGCTACTGTGAACACCAACATCCTTTTTTGGCTATTAGATGACAAGAAAATTATTAAAGGATTGGATTTCGTCGCCTACATGTTTTGTGTCGACTCCGACTGTCGACGTAGTTGTCAGAATTGATAGCTACAAATTACAAAAGCTATAATTTTAATTGACCTGATTGCTTACATGACTTGGCAGTTTGTATTAATTTATTATTTTTTCGTATGACACGGCAGATTCCTAATTTCATGTGACATTTTGTTATTATGGCTTGCTCACGATACTGTGAGTCGTGAGTGTACAATAAAACTTATAAAACTCACGTGTGCTTGGTATGTAATGCTTGGGTAACTGAAGAAATAATGTTACATAAATTGACGGCAGAGACTAATATGTTATTTATGATTACTGCCCTTGAAGATAGACTTTCTTCATCTAATTTTTATTGGGAGCTATAGAAGAGTCCATTCATATGCAAATTATCCGTGGAACGAGAAACAATGCCGGCGGTCTCCTGTTGTTCTGATGAAAATCGACATTCAAGTGAGGTGACTGTTAATCATTAAAGTGTTGTGGACAAAAGGAGGAGAAAGTCAAACAAACAGCTTTCAATGATCCGTGAATGATTAAGGATACTCTTCATTGTAGAACTTCACTTGCTTATGAATTAATTTATTAGGGTTCATTATTGATTCACTCACATTTTCCTAGTCTCCATTTCAGAAGGTGAATTGAAAACTTGCCATTACCTTGATGAGAATACTAAAAACTGGGTCAAAGAGCTTTGATTTGAAAAAGTAATGTTCGCGTAAATTAAGCCTTCAAAGTTCACAGAGTAATTTTGGGACTCGTTTACAGTACAAAGGCCTCCGGATTTTTATTTAAAAGACGGGTTTGCGTTTGCAATCTTTTCTTTGAAAGCACGCAAAAACAAAAGCATAAGTCAGCAACAGCACATTCCAAAGTTAACGAGTAGTAACGAGAAGCCAGATGAAGTTAATGAAAGTTTTCAGTAGCGAAACAAGAAGGACTAATGAAGGGCTCTTACTGGAACAGACAACCGGATATTTACTATTAAGTGTGCAGAATACCCCGAATTCATTCTTCATTGTCCAGACCGCAACATTTTTATCGAAGCCACAAAACAAAAGGAAATTGCAGCGTGTGCGAACATACTCTTAGAATCGTTTACTGATTACAAGAATGTGACTCGTATCGTAACATTTCATTTTACCAATTTGTAAAAGTGCGTGGCTACATTACTTCTAAAGTTTTTATCAATTTACTGCGTTGTTAAATAAAAAGCGTGTGTGTGCTGAAAGAACGTGCAATTTTAATTGCCTGCAGATTTTCGAACTATTATTCCTAATAAACTAATTTCAATTTTTAGACCTGTTAAATAAACCTTCAAATGGCGTCAAATTCAAGCCAAAGAAATGTTAACCTGGACATAACCAGAAGGGAAGCCGAGGAATGTCAACTTAAAATAAATACAACTGCAACAGTTGCAGGTAAATCTACGACGTTATATTTATAGTTTACTACAATTTATGTGCGGTTGCAAATAAATTGCAGTCGTTTTCATTAAATTATAGTGAACGTTTTCTAAATATCGACAGGTTATTGCCCAGTTCGTTGGGACTCCGTCACTTGTTGGCCACAGACAGCCAATGGAACTGTTGCGCAGTCTTCGTGCCCGTCCCATGCCTTTGGATACACAGAGGTAATTGTAATTAAATTATGAGAATTTTTATTCCAGTTTGAGCCATACATAAAAAAAGTTCCTACCTTGAAACGTGTTAGATGGAACATGCAAAATTTTCAGTACAATATTCAAAAATGTACTGCGTATCCAGTTACTAATAATCAGACAACGTCTGAGAAAATAACAAAATTGAAGGAATTGAGTGTCGTTATTATTTCCGAATGATATTCTGATTGCTTCAGTAGTTTTTTGAAATAGTTGAATTGCTGAATCATCGTAATCCGAGACTTGTTTTTTCCCTTTTTTCCGAATATTTTTCCGCAGTTTGGACTAAAAGTTCAGTGAAGAGTGTTCAATAATCCTCATTCGCATTCAGGTGTTGCTTTATATAAGGTGATTAAATTTCTGTGCATGGTCGCACACTTTCCAGTAAAAGTCAATTTATTAGCTCAAAGGTTGAACATTGAATAGAAAATTGAAAAACATTTTTTTTGTTTAGACATATGGTTCAGTTCAGTTCAGAAGTTCAAAATCCGATAGGACATACATAGGAGAGGAGAGATGAGATCAAAACATCAAAAGACACTAGAAAATAAAATATATACTATTAAATATGGCGTGTGGGAATAAAACTTTGAAAACTCTGACTTTCATCAAGACTTCAAGACTTTATAAGTTTCTTTTACCATGTTTTTTCTACTTTTTGATTCTCCTTTTGAATTTTTTAAGTTGTCTTTCCTATTTGCGTCGTAGGCACAAACAATAAAAGAAATGTTTGCAATCACATATCACATCCACATTTTCTATGAGTTTGTCTAAAGTACATTTTCCAGACGTTTGCAACATGATTTTTTTTGTTGGCGTCACCGCGTCACGTATAGTATTCAAAAGCATTTTGAAATACCAAGAATTGCGTCAATTACAGATGTAAAGAATGTCATTTTTATTTATATGTTGTTTTCTGCAAAACGTATCTTGTATATTGTAAAATATGCCTATTATGTGACATGTCGAGTGGGCACGAGTAGAGTATGGGGACGACATGAAAGGCGAGACGAAAAAATGGTGAATGTGGGTAGAAAAAAGGTAAAAATGAGGAAATCACACAAAATGTCACTCTCACATATCTTGTTAACGGCAGAGCAGAACATACCCTTCAAATACAAAAGCATTTTGAAATACCAAGAATTGCGTCAATTACAGATGTAAAGAATGTCATTTTTATTTATATGTTGTTTTCTGCAAAACGTATCTTGTATAAACTTGTAAAATATGCCTATTATGTGACATGTCGAGTGGGCACGAGTAGAGTATGGGAACGACATGAAAGACGAGACGAAAAAATGGTGAATGTGGGTAGAAAAAAGGTAAAAATGAGGAAATCACACAAAATGTCACTCTCACATATCTTGTTAACGGCAGAGCAGAACATACCCTTCAAATAAACAGGGAAGAAGAGGATCGATTCCAAATGTAAAGGTGATAGTGATAAGCAAAGACATGGGATTCGTTACTTTCTTCAACTTCAAGCTTGATTAAGTTACATGGAGTAACGAAAACACACGTTTTGAGATCACTTGCTTGTTTTGTGATTGTTCGTTTCACCGTCGTCGTCTTCGTCTTCGTCACGTTTTTTGCTTGAATGCCACGGCTACTAAAAAGGAAGTAAGAAAAAAATTGGTGGATTCACTTGCGTGAAATATGAACATCCGATGAATGCTTTCATGCATTCCTTGACAGCTTTTTGGTCGTTAATTCTCAAGTCTTTTATTTGATTTTCCCTTATGCCTTTTCACACTTTTGTAAAAGTTTTTCAGCTCGTTGGATAAAGAAAAGTCCCATCTTTTTGCATTTACATTAGGTCAAGTGGAAAGTTACACGAGCAGACAAAAAATTGGCGGCTTCCATGTCGCCATAAGGTGAAAGTGGTCCGCAGTGTGTCCATTTGTGTACTCTCAACAGGAGACTACTATCGATTTCATTCGCTTAAGTGTAAATCTTGAGGTTTCTCATGAGAGTTGTACCGTGTCATCTCGTCTCGGTAAAGAGCCAGCGGTAATCTCAACTTCATACTTTCAGGTGAGAAGTGTGAAGTGAAGGTGACCTCACCTCGGTCCAGACAAGTCATTACTCAAGTCGTTTCATATCCATTACATGAAGTAAATATTGTGGTTTCTCCTTTCCTCACAACCTTGAAAGTAGAAAAGTAGAATCATCTTGGAGAATTGTGTAAAAAATATAGTACGCAGGGATTATGAGAAAGTCACACGAAAGGCGTGTTCTTGTTTTGAAAGAATAAAAAAGGTGAAGTGGATGGCAGCTATGAGATTGTACACTTTGAACAAATTAATGATGTAGTCTGTTTTCCCATTGAAATCTGTCGTAGTCTCTCCGGGACATCGTTTATTTTCCGCAGCCTGGACATTTTCCCCCATGTTCTTCCTATATGATTACTTGAGTATATTATCCAACTTTTTCTGCTGCCTACATCGAATACTTGTGAACAAATAATATTAAACCGAAAAATTGCAGTTTGAGGCTAGACTTTAGTCAACAAATACCTTGCAGTGCGCTTTCATAACTGTCATGTTTCAACCGTCCTATTGTATCTTTGACTCTGACTTTCTCTCAGTTTCCAAGCTACCTTTACGTTGTACAAAGCGGGAGTCAATTTTCCATTCCCTGGAGATAATCACTCTGCCATACTTAGTATAGAATTCCACATTCATTCTTTTCTTGTCATTATTATGAGAGTCAAGTCAGTTGATCCGTTCTGTCGTTCAGTTAGATTTTTTGAACAATGCATCGACGGCAACTGCGACGACGACCATTAAAACTGAAAACATGATTCTGCGAAGTTAAATACAACTGGAAAATAATTTTCTATCATTAGTATTTTTTATTTTAATAGGCATACGTTACAAGGATATGTACATCTAAAGGCACTTGGTTTGTTAACCCTGAAACCGGACTCGAATGGGCCAATTATTCACAGTGCTATTCTACTCCTATCAATTCTACTTCTACACTCGTACTGCCTACAATTCCACCATCTCCGACAAACAGCAGCATCATTGCGGTAAATGGACATTTATGAATTATTCATTTTCGACCAGAAAAACTTGAGAATGTCCGTGGACATTTGTACGCGTACGAAAGAAAAAGGAGAGTTTTGTGTTAATTTTGTGAATATATATAATAGGAATGGCTTCCTGTAATTAAAAGGATCTCTCAAGTGGGCTACGGAGTTTCTTTCTTTACTCTCATCATAGCGTTTTGCATTCTCGTCTCAATCAAGTAAGATTTATTTGTTTTTACGTTTGACTTTTTAGTTTTTCGTATTCTATTCACTTTTCATCTACAACTTTCCCTGATAAGTCAGAAACTGCTATTACAACTTCACTTATAGTATCCTCGACTTCTGTCTTTACATAGTCGCACAAACGGGTCGGGGTCGTCATAATATCATTTCATTTTTGAATAAATTAATTATTCCAGAGCCCGCTTTTGTATTCTCGTAAATTACAAACTTTCATGTTGGTTATCAAAATAGCGTCTCATGGACAAATTCTGAGAAATGGAGAATTAATTTGACTGTAAATGACTTACTAGTTACTAGTACGTAAATTATCCAAATATTAATCAGAGTAGCTGTCCAAAGCATGCATGAAATCCTTCAGAAACTACTGTTGTTGAGCATCTGCCTCTGGCGTATGTGGCATCCGGGTGATTTGACTTGACACAGCACTTGTCCTTTCATGCATTTCAAATTCAAATGATCTCTTTGGTGCTCTTGGTATCTCTTTTGATACCCGTGTATGCTGTTCCTAAAAGATATTATACATTAGTAACACAAGCAACGTGCTTGTGTCAGCCAACATTGGGAAGAAACACTGTGCGGGTTTCCAGTTTCGTGGAAATATGATGACTCAGGAAAGATACGGTTAATCAAGAAATCAGGACGCGTGGCCCCAGTGTTTCATCCAAGCTCAAAATTAATTTGCTTCAAAAAATGAATTTGTCTTGTAGGAAGCTACGATGTCCAAGAAATACTCTGCACATGCATCTATTTGTATCCTTCATATTTCGAGCTTTCACTGCCCTTCTGAAGGATTCTCTCTTCATCGACGGAATCGGGCTTCCCAGCTCCATTGTCGACGGCACCTTTACTCATGAAGAGCGCGTAAGCCTCCCTTTCTCTCACTTTCCTTTTCATCTTCTTTCTTCCTTCCGTTCTTTTTTAAATGCAAATTCGAAATGCTCTCATGTGTCACATACCAAAAAACCATATAGCACAAAGTTACAATTTTCAATGTTTTTTTTACTCACGTTACACGCATAGACTGGAAGTGAAAGGACATGCACGACATATCCTTTAATGTCCTCGTTTGCGTCTACTTTCTATATAACTTTTTTTTCAAAAACCTCCATAATCCTTAAGAGCATACTTTTTTAAGACTTCTCCCTTTTTGCTGTTGCTCTTTATTGTACGACAAAACCGACACGACATATTGTCACTTGTATGGGTTTAAAATGTATTCTGAAAAGACCTATTCTTCTTGAATTATTACATTCAACTCGGCTGAATTGAACGTTAACTTTGTTTTCTGTTCTGGCGGAATTGCGTACAATTTTAGAATTGGGAGTGCAAGTTGGTGACGAGTTTGTGGCAGTATTTCATTGTGGCAAATTACATGTGGATTCTTATGGAAGGGTTGTATCTCACACAATCTCATTTTCTTCGCCCCTTTCTCTGACTCTTCAGCTATCACACTATACGTTCTCTTGGGATGGGGTAAGAATGAACTACTTTTCTTATACTTGCGACGTTTTCATTTTAACTTGTCACGTTCGACTACATCTGTGCACTTGGCGCACTGTGTATTTGTTGTATAGTCATTTAGACTCAATAAGTGTCTTGGTCTCGGTACTGCGTCATTGACATTCCTCCGCTTTAAATTTTGTACTGTGTTGCTACTCAATTTTGGTTTCTTTCTTTTAACATAAAACATTGCATTGCGAATTTTGAATAGGGTGTCCTCTTCTTGTCGTCGGTTCCTGGGTTTTTGCACGAGTGAGCATGGACGATCATCTCTGCTGGACAACTCATACAAATAAGGAGCTCTTTCTCATTGTTCGTATTCCCATCATCATTTCCATCGTGGTGAGTTTCAGTTCTGTTCATTTCGTGGGACAAAGACTTTTCACTTTCAGGACTTTCACTCAATGAAAGTCCCTAGCCTCATCTGTCCGCAGTGCGATTTTCTCAAGGGACATCACAAAATAGATTAGAGTGGACAAAAGAAACTTTTGAGCATGAAATACAACATTTCCGCAATGTGTGTCAATGTCAACTCACATGCTAGATGATGAGTCCATTCATATGAAATGAAACGGCGATAATGTCATTCCTCATTCAGCAACTATTTTGAATGTTCTCACTTTTAAGTATAGTTGCTCTTTATTTTAATGTCAAAGTCAATAGTCATGTTTTGATATAATTATGTTGTTTTTAGCTGAATTTCATCTTCTTCGTGAACATCGTAAGGGTTCTCTTCCTTAAACTACAATCTTCGGTGTCAATTGAAACACGAAAATACAGGTACAGGTATGTTGTGTGTGTGCAACCACTGAGTGTGCATTTTCTTTCATCTTCTTCACTACACTTCTTTACTAATCGTGTGTATTTGCACTTCTGTCAACTCTTCTCTCGTTATCTTTTAATGAGAACGTTCTTCTTTCATGTCTTCTTCTAATAACGTAAAGTGTGTCATTTTGTTGTTTTTCGTGTTGTGTTTTAAGAATGTTGTTGTAATGTGTGTTGTACGAAGTAGCAGGTTAATTTAGTATTACTTTGCTTAATTTTCTGTCGGGAACGGGGAGTTTTAATTATTTACACGATGACTTGTTGTTGAATTAATACTTTATTTGGGAAGTTCTTAAGTTTATTTGTAGTTATTTTGATAAGTCGTAATGTAATTAAGCTTAGAAATGCTGTTCAAAGAATGCATACTCCAAGGTATTAAAGTAAATGTGAAACGAACCTCGTCGTGTGCTTTATTGTGACATAAAATGTCCTTTTGAGCAACATGAAGGTGTGCAGGAGCAAGATTTTCAGAATTTTATGAAACTATTTGCATTTATTCCAGATTTCTTTTAAAACGATGAAAACGTTTTCAAAAATAAAATGTCTTTCTTTTTTTGCACGAATTGTGAATTTGTGTAGAAAATGGGCCAAATCTACTCTAGTGCTGGTTCCTTTATTCGGAGTTCACTACATGCTGTTTCTCGGTCTGTCTTCTTATATGGACAAGGACCCTCTGATTGAAATCATTTGGCTCTTTTGTGACCAGCTTTTTGCTTCTTTCCAAGTAAGTGTCTCTTGAAAAAGCTTTTGAGTGCAAATTGGCTAGCTAAAGCTTCTTCATCTGCCCTTTGCCCTGCATTTTATTGGACTTACTTTGTTAGAGTAAATAATCGATTTCCATTGACTTCTCTGTGCTGTCACTTAGGGCTTTTTTGTGTCCATTCTCTACTGTTTGCTAAATGGAGAAGTTCGCTCTGAGTTGGGAAGGAAGTGGAGCACATGGAGATCTGAAGCGGATTCTAAGAACATTTGGGTTCCACTAAATCAAATTTCATCAAAGTTTTATCACAGGTAAAAGGAACAAAGCAGGTGTTTTGAGGATTATTTTGTCTTTTCCTCATCTTATAATGCAATATAAATTATAAATATACACATTTGGGTTAATTAGATGCCCGTGCACGCGCGTTCTTGAATGATCCTGTCCTTGAAAGAAAAAACACATTTTGAATGATATGGGTTTATTTAGTTCATTTTTAAACAAAAGTGTTTTAAATCTTGTAACGAGCTCATTAATTGAATCCGATCACATCGAAATCTCTTAATGAAATTACTCCAGGCTTGTCCTTGCCTTGACTTTCAATTCACTCTTATAAAAAATCGAGTTCCAGGGAAGTTCCGAAGAAAGTTGCAAAACGTTCATCCTCAAGATGCGACATGTCGTCCAAGACACAGAGCCGGCTGGCTTGCTATCATCCTCTCAGCTCTCACTGCTTTCTCCTACCTTGAAGGAATACATAATGCATACGAAAGTTGTGTGTTGTGTCCTCTGGGCCATTTCAGATGCTTTAAAATTTTAAACAGCTTTCTTTGACTGAAAACAATAACAATACAAACCGCACAATAGGTTTCGTATTTCCCCTGCAATAGTTCACACAACAGACGTTACAGTTCACACTATCGCATCACTAGCAGAGCATGTCGAAGTCGAAGTCGAAGTATGTTAACGTTTGTGTGATCCCTAAGAGCTAAACCGTAGGCTTTCTGAAGCAGTCAACGACAAAGCATTATAGTCAAACCAAACTTTTTAGTAGTGAATTGCAAAATTCCCACATACTTTCGTATATATTATCCTTGAAAAGGGTTTTCTTGAATATTATTATTGCCATACTTGGCGTTTATAAGATTTGACTATGCTCCTAACGCTACAACCGTTCTTTGTTTTCTGCTATAGATCGACACATGAAGACATTTTAACCAACGGGCTGAGCATCGGAGGAACAACTGTGAATGGGAAAGTTCGGAAAAGCATTGGGAGCCCAAGTATCGACGCTCATAGTGAAAACAGACGGCGAAGTCCCTCGAGGAATCTGGAAGAAGAGCAGCAGTTGACAGTTATCAACGAAAGTAGTGCAAGGGAAGCTTATACTGAAATCTCACTTACCCCCAGTCCTAAGAAACTAAGTTTTGCAGCTCAGGAAAACATCCTTTCAACTGATCCTTTGTTTGTAAAGAATATCAAATCCAGCCCAACTGGCAGCAGCAGTCATAAGCATTCACCTGGTGCTGCACAGTAATGATGATCAATGATCATTATTGCAACAACACGGGCATAAACTTGTCCCCATGTCACAAAAGTTATGAATTCCGTAGTTAATATTGGACGAAAATATAAAATCTATCCTCGACAACGACGATCATAAAATCCAGCATTATATGGTCCCATATACCATATATGGTACTATACTGTTCACAACCCCTGACTTTTGACAAGGTCGTTGTACGACGAATAATTCGTTCCTCTTTGATTCCTCTTTTCTCATTTCGGCGTCTGTGTTTTGTGGGTGGGTAAACAAACAAATGGTTTCCCTACCTTATTATTATAGTTAGAATAGAAGTGAAGCTTAAACAAAGGAAGGTTGGAAGGAAATGGACTTTTTGTGCCCAATGTCTTAACTTTTGTAGACCCTTCATTACATGGAAATTGCCAAACTCTGAGCGAACAATCAAAAAAGTATTTATTCGATGAGGAAGCAAAACTTATCAAAAACCAAACTCGTATTTTATTAATGGCTCAGTCCTGATTCTTGATGTCCTTTTGATTGTTCATCATCGTAGCGTGCGTAGAAACTCAAGAGAAGGAATTATATTAATTCCACGATATAATGTTGAATGGTTGAACCTGCTGTTTAAAAACCTTTTCAAATAACTATTTTTTATGTTAACGACTCCTGAAACTATATATCTATAATTTGGTATCCTGAAAGTCGAACTTCTACTTTACTTTATTTCATAAAATTTTCCTAGAATGAATAAGTTAAGAAATTGATATTATGTGGTTAGTTGGGCGGCTTTCCTTTTATGAACGTGTAATGTGAAAATCGTGTACCTGTGCAATTTTTATGTGATAATTTAGAGAATGATCGAAAACGTCACGATACAAAGTCAAAAAAGCATTTTACGGTTGATGGTTTCCAATTCCATAAAGGTTTATGTAAAAGATTTTTCTCCATTCTACTCTATAAGGTTGTTCTCAAAATTCTGATTATTACAGATATGATAAGAAACCATTTGAAGTATATGCACTTTTATTAAATTATAATTCTAATTACTATAATAATAATAGATTAATATTGTAGGGAATATTGTTATATGCTGTACAAGTAGTAAGGAGATTAGACATTCATTTGAACTACTTATACTATACGTACACAAAGCATGAAAAATGAAATCAATGATGGACAGGGTAAATAAATGTATCAGAAATGCGGACCGACGGAAACGGAACCGGGAGTGAAACTAATGGTTTCTATGTAAATTAAGTACAATGTAAATACTAGGTGTATCAGAATATCAAATTCATGCTCGTATTCAAATTCAAAAGGTGCCAACAAGGTATTCTTTCCTATCAGTTTGATGAACAGAAGGATCTTATTATTAATTTCATAGTTATTTGTCGTACTTTTAATTTCGAGATAGAATTTATTACAATCAAACATGTGCTTCGATTGCAATGTTCCGAAACCAATATTTTTCTGCTGCTTTCCGAGCTTAAGAATCCCAGCTCTTGTAATTGCTGCAATTGAAATGGTAACTCTTCAAATGCTCAGTTCAATGATGAAATCATTATAGAATAGACATTAAATTGTGTGCATGATTAATAAGCTTATTGGTAATGTGGTTGACGTTGTAAAACACTGCAGTTTCTTCTCATTTCGACTGGAATTGCAATCATCATCTACAAACTCTGCTTTTCGCCCACAATGGAAGAATTGTCAACTGTCCCTACTTATAACGCAACTGGTAGAGTGGATGAAAGCGGAGAAAGCGATGCGACTGCAATCATCAAGGGTCCTAGTCCTACGGTTGAGATGGACAGTGCTACTAAACGTATACATATAGCGTTGAATGAAGCTGTGATTCCTGTGACTTACATTCTTATCGTTTGGGTTATTGCATGCAGCCTTCTGATTCATGGCTTGGTAATGTTAATTTGAATCTTTTTATATTTTACGTGCTTGGTTGGTACTTGTACTTTCTCTGAAAATCCACATTTAAATATTTGGTTGCAATTGATAGAGGACAAAAGCTGTACGGTACCTAAAATCATGGGCGGTCATAATGACATTTACGTTTGGTTCCATCGTTGGATGCCTCATTGCTTTGGAATTCACGGAATCCTTGGAAAATAACAAGTTCCATTTGAGAGAAAGGGCTATTGTATATGGATCCTACGCCGGTTTGTTTTTGCTGTACATGTGGCTTATCCTTGCTGTCATTCGTGAAATTAACTTTGGAGCCCGGCTGGAGAGAATCGCTCCGGAAAGAGTTGAACACAGTCCCATTTTTGACAGAGCATCTTGGTCTGCTCCAAATACAGACATCCGTAATGAAAACCTTCAAGAGAAACGAAAATCTCTGAATGATCGTGATCATAGCAGCATGACTAAATCTGAGGATGTACAATCTGACTCCGACGGTCAAGACCCAGTTGAGCCCACTGCTCCACAATACGTTGTTCTTTATTGAGGATGAAACATAATCATAATCGCACATTGTTTTGTACACACTCGTAGTATGCTAGTAATATTCTCACTTTGTATACTTTGAAAATTCATCATTGAACCTTTATTCCGATTCTTGAATACCCGAAATATAATGATTTGATCTTACCCAAACGTCTTGAAAAGCCATTAAACCGTGTATTATTTGTTATAAGGTAACATAGAAGTTGTAAAGTAGTGTTTCTTGTGTGTTGGCAAAAAAAGATACCCAAAGGCTACAAAGAATTGGAAACTTGAAACTTTGATGTCAAAACTAGGTCATTCATAACTAATAACTATAATAACAAACCCGGTAGTGATGCATGTATAACATATAACATTACAATATTCACTGTAACTTCTCCATACAAAAATAAAAGGGAAGGGGAAAAAGTGTGTAAGAGAAAACGAAATTGATTTCATCTATCCAAGTGCCAGTTGCAGACGTGCTAAAATCCAAAGCTCAAAGTGTAAACAGTGGCAAAACAAGGGCTCAAACCTTCAAAGTAAGACGAGTAAGAACAGAGAATTTGCATACTCTTAAAGGATACTAATTCACCCTCTTGTCAACAAGCACTATATAAAGCTGAGAAGTCACCACTGTGAGAAAAGCAGCTTGAAAGGTTGAAGAAAATGGAAGAAAATTCCTTCTCTCAGGTCGTAAGGAGCGTAGGAAGGTTGAAGGTTGATTTTCAGCGTAGTAGTGTAAAGAGCAAAATTACAGAATCATGCAAAAAGGAACCAACCACCGTTTCGACCGAGTGACTTTTTAGAACGGACAAACGTCGTTTCTTACGTCTTTGCTTTTTGCACATTGCAAGCTGTGATCTTTCTCAAGAAAAGGCAGACTAGGCGAGGCATCAAACCAAACCGAGTCTGAGTGAACAGAGAGACAGGAAAAGTTCCCCGAGTTTTAGCACACTGAAAGAAGAGGATTATAATCCTTGCTAAAAAGAGATGTGCGGAGAAGGAAAGCAAAGGAATTTTGTATCTTTCTTGACGTCGGCAAGACTCTTGACGCCATGCCACCATCGAGCCATGTCTTGAACATGAACATAAAATGGAAAAAATATTTTAGAGTCATTTGTATAGCTTAGCGCAAAATCGGACAAGGAGTATTCATCCACGAATAATATTTGAATAGAGATTCCGTTGAGACTCCCTGTCCTTTAAGAAAAGAGAAAACACTCTGGGAAATGCTTTCAGCCCAACTCATTGCATTTTTAGAAGCGTGTTTTTCTTAGCCTTTTCTCAAAAAATTTTTTGAAAGTGTTCGTAGAGCAGGTATTTTCCAAAGTCACAGCCCCCGCATTTATCCCGTCGTCCCCAGCGTTGACATAACAGAAGGATCTGAAAGGTACATTAATTTAATGGTGTATTTGAGAAATGGCTCAGGGTTAAAACGTGAATGCTTCCAGCAAAGTAATAACATGAAAGATGCAAGACTGTGACTGTGACTTGACGAAATAAGACCATTTTTATACCAGCGGACGGGTCTGGTGTCTGTCTAGCAGTTTTTTGAGAAGTGAGTGGTTGCAGAGGTACTTCATTGTCTGACATTTAATTTTAGGCAAAATGCGTATAAATAACAAATAAGATTACTTCAACGCTTCCTTGGTGTATTCTGTGGGCATGAAAGATTTAGAAATTCTATACTTTCAAAAAAATGTTACATCCCTTAGCTAAAAGGCTTTCTCTCCATTATTTTGGAAAAATCAAATATTAGTCTCATTTTATAAGCCCAAGGCTCATTGCGTATTCTTTCCAGATAATGGTAATTTAAAACTTTTCATAATCTCATACTGAAGTACGTCTAATATAAGTTCCAGTGCATTAAATTAATGATAGAACGTGAAAATCGATTAGTATCAGTAGCAGCCATTTTATTTGTGAAGCTCAAAGGCAATAGTACTTTAAATAATAACTTGAAATTGATGAAATCTCCTGTGGTTTTCTGATCAGTATGAATGCCTCTTTTCCAGTCAAAAATGTGGACGTAGCTCGACTCGAATTGAGATTCGCCGGTTTACAATTTACAGCCATTTGCGAAGAATTTCATTCTGGAAATATTTCATAAGAATCACAAAGAAGGCGTTGGGAATCCTGGGCGAATATGATTCAGCACGTTCAAAAACGTAATGAAAAACCGAACGCGAAAATACTTTTCGGAGTATGTATGCATTTCTGCGAAACTTGGAAGCTTGGATTGTCGTCGTCAGCACAGCATCATCACTTCCATTCCTTAATCATAATAACAGTTTGGAGACAGTGAACAGTGACCATAAGTGTGAAACCATGTCGGGAAAACGATCTTGCGAGACTTTGCAACCAGGCGCCTACAATCTAAAATGTAGAGGAAACCCGAGGAAACCTTTTGTGACTTTGTGAGTCGCGTATGTTCATGGAAGTAACTCCAAAATGATTTATTGTCTGCACAATGCAGCTTAGTTTTAATCGTGTTGTTCTCAAAACGGTGGGATCTTCCGTTTGTACCTAAGATTATAAAACATATAACTTTAGATAGACAGAATGAACACATTCACTGTAGCTTATGGAATATTAATATACTGTGTCAAATATGAAGTACTATATAGGACTAATAGGACACAATAAGAAAGGACAGATGTGATATATAAAATGATAAAATAATACTGTGAAATGGAACTGGATATAACAATACAGAAAATAACGTTTAGATTATAGATTTTGCAGTAACTGAGTTCGTATTAAGTGCGTCTCAGATGCTAAATAATTAAAGTCTTCCAGGAGACATTTGGTTAATTAGAATATTCTCTCATTTGCGGTTTTCCGTAGTAGAGAATCCGATTTGCGGCTCAGCTCAGCTCATTTCATTAATACACGATGAGGATGTAGGAAAACGTTCTGGGTCTGCTTTTGAAACCAATTACGGACTACTCCAACCAGGATTCCAACCCCAGC
Source organism: Harlomillsia oculata (assembly GCA_019776145.1). NCBI lineage: Eukaryota > Metazoa > Arthropoda > Collembola > Entomobryomorpha > Oncopoduridae > Harlomillsia > Harlomillsia oculata. The sequence continues at coordinate 28,139 of JABASF010000721.1, forward strand.
CCCAATTAGGAATACGATATGAATGTGAAAAATAACGAATTGGTGGAGGAGGAGGCGGTCCAGGTCGCCATCCAGGTCCAGAAAAGCCTGTAGGAATAATAGGGAACCTGGGTTGGGAATCAAGATCCGCATTGAAAAAAGACGGGTTCAAAGGTACAATCAAGGGAAATGGTCCAGGCTTGAACGGTGGGAAAAACGGAAGTTGGATTGGAGGAGCGTTGTACGCAACGGGTTTTTGGTTAGGTAGAGGAGGCAATTGATTCGGCGGTGGTGCTTGATATGCATCGTTTGGAGTCCCGGGAGAAATCTGAAGAAACGGTCCCGGTGGACTTCCCGGTGGAGCTGGAACGTCTTTCCATTGTGGGTCATTTAATGGTGGTCTTTCATACTCTGGGGTTAGAGGAGGAACAGGATTGACTGCAGATGCTGCGGCTACCTTCGGATCTGGCGGACCTTCACATTTTCCATGAGGAACTCCAAGTAGAGCAGTTACCCACAGGACAATCTGCAGTTCAAAAGATTTAAAGTTATTTTTAAGCAATAACAATAACAATTCTGAAAACTAACTTTCCTTATTATAACTTCTAATTCCAATCATAGTGAACACAACGTTAAAATTTCTGTTACCAAAACTTTGTCCATGATAGGATGGAATCCAAACTTTTTAGTCTTCTTCTCGTGTTATGCGTGTAATGTATAAATCCAGAGCTTTTTCTCAGAAGACAAATCCCAAAGGAACCATAAGGAAAACTGTCACTTCACTCTCGCTGTGGTTGAAAAATGAAATTGGGCCTGAGTTCTCATCTTCATTGTCTTTATATGTAACAAAGATAAGCTGAAGAGGACGTGAAGCAATTCGTCTGACTATGACTACTTAACTACTACACTATGACAAAATATTAATTCCTAATCGTTCATTGCCCTTCGTCTTTTGCAAGTTTTGGGTAAAAACGAATAACTTGTAGAATTCGTGAAAGTTCAATTTACATAAATCACTCATTTCTGAGCTCTGACTGAACACGCGATTAACCTTATTGCATATTCCTCCCATTCCAGTCATGTGTAAATATTTATGCCGCGTACATATGTGCAAATGTAATTAGGTGACAACATGTTTTAAGAAAGATGGGTTAAGCAATGTTACACGCATTGCAAGGATGCTAACGATACTTTTTAGAATACATACATACAAATTCAAGTTGAAATGAAAAGTCGTCTTGTAGAGCAAAGAGGAAACAGTAGCGAAAACAATAATATAGACATAAACGTTTTAAAAATGTATTTTGATTTGCAAAAAAATTCGCAGCCACATTTATATTTCAGGTTCCTCTATTTTCCTTTATCAAACATCTAAATAAAGAAATGATGTCAACGTGTACGTGGACCCAGTGTGCCAAAAGCAATAAGGACAGGTAAAATGAAACAGGATTTTTCTATTACTTTACACACTTTTCCATATAAAGCCATGAAAGCTCGCTTTCAATTTATGGACATCATATACGCCTCGAGCTCCAGATCGTTTTGCACCACTGAAGGCGTAGGACATGAATGAAATTGAAACTTGCCATAGGTTGGGTTGGGTTTTAGATATCATAAATATCATTACAAGAGGAACCATGGATAGAAGTAAACAAATTATAAACCATGTAGATACACATACATTAACTATTACACTAGGACGCGTATGTATACTTGTTTCGCACACTACTGTGGAAGTCGGAATTTCTACTACCAAAAAAGGAGTTCGCATTGCCCCACCCACGAATGGACTTTGTTGACGATGCGATGATGACATGATGATTCATCCGTACTCGCACACTTGCATAACAACAAACGACGCAAAAATTGAAACGCTTTATATGTTACCTATCTTCAGTGGTTCTGTCATGGTTTAATTCTGGATATTTCGTCAAAGTAACACTAGATTTCGGTGTGTGGTATGCCAAAAGGAAGGATTTATACGTCACACAAATCCCACTGTATGTATACAAGCATAATATAATCATCTCCGTCCACGACAACATCAACATGCACCCACGCAGAATTCAAATAGAAATGAATGCATTGCAGGAGTGGAAGCGGAAAACGTTGGGGAACAGTGAGAAAGTGTTTGAATGAAGATGTATGCGAATTGCGAATTATGTGGAATATATGGGACTCCTCATTTAATGCAACAAGATGGAGTGAGAAGATGAACAAACATGTTTGTAAAATTCCATCAGCCTTCAGTATATTATAAAATAAGCAAAGAACCAAGAACCGATTTCACAAGTGTGAAAAAAGGCCGCAACGGTTTCCGTTTAGTGAAAAATAAATATAATAAACCGAGACAGAATGTCCTCTCCCGTCTTGGTAGGTTAAGATAATGTTATCGCAAAAAAAAGTAAGAGACGATATGATGGAAAAGAGTGCGAATTCCTATTGCCCCAAAGCAAAAGCAAAAGGTATTAAAGCGAAAAAGCAAAGAGATAGCAAATAGAACAGTGCAGAATGGCCTAGGCATTGAAAGAACGGTCGAGAAAGCCAAAAGAGTTGACGTGAAGCGTATGGTATGTTGTAGGTTGTTGTAGTAGGCAGAAGAAGATTCTGGAAGCTTCCCGTTTGGTCCATGAGTCAATTGCGTTCAATATATAAAGCTGCTCTCGAGTCTCCCCAGTGTCACAGAATCTGAGCAAATTTCAAGCTGAACCAACGATAACAAAAGTGTAGCCAACTCAAGAGCTTCAAGCCAAAAAGTCTAACTGAAAGTGTTTGCTGCAAGTCAAAAAGCTAAAGTCGTCAAACATTTCGCAAGTGCACACTTCACTCTGCATACAAAAGTAACCAAGTGCCACCAAGTGAATTTCTTATTTTTCCTGTGCGAAAGTCTCAAGACGCCCCAATAAAGAAATTGTAAGTCTTTTCTCATTTCCCGTTTTGTTGTGGTAGTCTTTAGATTCTGATTCTTTGGAGTATACTTTTACTTTCTGACTCGGTTCAGTAGAGCAGTCAAGAATTTCGCCTTGATTTTTAAAATTCTAGGATTTAATACATTTTTACTATAGTATTTATTTGGGAAAGTGTAAACTGGGTATTTTATAGGGCCCCAAATGAATTAAATATTCATGTTTGAATTCTATTTTTGTTGCTCAGACTGAAACAAGATGTTGTACACAATGCGTCCGTTTTTCGAAGATTCATGGATGGTTCGTCCATTCCGTACATCCAGGTTGGATGAACACAACATGATGGTCCCAAGAAGATTCCGAGCTATGGAATCCGGTTTGACTCCTCTCCCAGATCATTTCATTTCCTCGTGGAAACAGGATTTGGAAGACTTTTGGAACTTGGGTGGTGTCAACGAGCACACTGGGACCGACAACAACTTGGAAGTGAAAGTGAACGTGAAGAATTTCAAACCAGAGGAAATTGCAGTGAAAACTGTTGGGAACATGGTGACGATCGAGGCTAAGCATGAAGAAAAGGAAGATGAGCACAATTTTGTGAGCCGACACTTTTCTCGGAGCTACACACTTCCCCAAGGTGTCAAGGCGGAAGACGTCACTTGCAATCTCAGCTCTGATGGAATGCTCACCGTGTCCACTCCAAAGATGATTAAGGAATCTCCTCCAAAACCACAGGAAAAGCTCATTCCTATCATGCAGACTGGAAAAATGGACAAAGAGCAAAGTCCTTCCACCTCGCCTAACGCAGCTTAGAAAAAAAGTCCCGTCAATTCTCCTTTTCAAAATACGGAGACTGACCTACAAAATCGTTCATTTGAAAAATTAACACGAACTCTCGTCAGTTTGTTTTTCTCAAACACCATTGCTACACAAATATTTTACGGCTAACTCTACAACTTTAAAAATGTAAAAAAAATTCAAAATGTATAGTTTTAGTATTTTTCTCATACTCACAACAAGTAGTCTTGATTTCATGTTACAAACTTTTGTGTTATCTCTTTGAAAGCCTGATTTGTTAAAACTCCTCATGTGATTCCCGATTGTACATGGTATTATTTTGTAACATATAAATTAATGCTAATATTATGCTTAAAGCTATAAAATGTTTATTCATGTTGTTCAATCACATGAAACGTTGTTAATAAACTTTAATTTTCAAATGTAATTTTCAAACACTGTATTTTCTAACTTTTTATGTCATGCAGAGCATACAACATAACTATAAAAGAAACAATATTAGGTATAGGAACAACAGCAAAGTTCATTACTTCATCACTGCATCATTCCATAATCAAATTACCCCTTGCATTTTCCAGTTTGAGAGCTCCAAAAGCTAAAAACAAAAGAGCGGAGACAGAGTAAAAATAACGAAAGGGAAATTGAAATGATCAACTTATCATCTCATCTCAACTTTGCGGAAGCTGATTCCAGACTGAGATAAACTTGGTAGTATAGTGATATGAGAACTACCGAAACTCCCTGTTCCAGGCTTCCAGGCAGGGTTTCCAGGACCTTCCAGAGACAGACAAAGCATACGAAATTGAGTTTTTGGGGTCTAATGCCCTCTTCCTGTGTACGGGAGCTGTTGGTTCGGTGTATTCGGTATGAGACCCAGACCCCGAAAAACAGAAGGAGGAACTGCGCTCCCCACCTAGTGCCTGGATTCCAATGGAAAGACATCATATCCCCGAAAAAAAAACATTCTGTCCTTAGTTTGGCGGAAGTGAGCAAAATTCTTGTTGATATTTTTACCTTATTCTTCAAGAGTCAGATGTCAAAAGATAGGGAGAGACTTAAGTTTGAACACGGAAATTCTCTTCATTGATTTTTCATTAATTCCCTCATTCATCAAGCATTCTCTTTTCATTTGATTATCTTTCCACTTCCTTCTCTCGTCTCGTCTCATCACGTGAAATTGAGACGAGAAACGTAGTTTCATCCCAGTCGCAATTTTCTTCTTGGTCGTGTCACATTCGACAATTCTCAAGTGTCTCTCGATCCTATTGTGTTCCCAATGCTCTCGACGTTCTTTTGTTTTCCAACAACAGTGAAAATATCCAAAACTCAATTCTCAAGAATCGACGGGATTTTACTCTTATCGTCTCTTTAACTAGTATTATTTGATTTCTCATTTGATTAAAAAAATCTCTCAGTGCCAAAGG
>JABASF010000722.1:0-33239 GCA_019776145.1 Harlomillsia oculata
ATGGCGGAATGGCAGGTTCCGATATTGTCATTGGGGGTGTTCATCCCAACGGCACGACGTATTTTGCAGTAATAATTCAATTTTATTCGTCGAGTATTTATTTTTGCCATGTATTATTAAGTTTTAAATAAAGCTTTATATTTTGGAACAGGACCGACACGGAACAGGTTTGTTTTTACCCCCCGTCGATGTTAAGCAAGACTGGACGGAAACTGAAATTAGAGAAAATGCCACGCATACCATCATGAGTTTCAATAGAGCATTTGAAACTTGCGATGAATCTGATAAAGCAATTACAGTAAGATGAAATGTGTATAATATAATCATAATGAGATAATGACATTTAAACTGCATTTATAGAGATTGTAAATTGATAACGTGATTACTGATTATCATAGACTGACACAGTCAGCGTTATCTGGTCATTGGGACGATCTGACGACGTTAATCAAGGACATGCGGAACGCGGATCAAAAAGCTTTAATTTGCTGGATCCCCCTATGCCTCCCATGGATGATACAGAGTGAGATCTATGAATTCGAATTCACCTTTACTTTTAAGTTTTAAACAACATCGTCGTCAGCACCAATTGAATTATAATTATAATGGTTATTCGCAGATTTGAAACGTGGGACATGACGGCCAATGACGAAATGCCTTCTGCAGATACTAGCTATTTGTGCACTGTCCACAAGATTCCCGATGCTATCAAAACGAAACACCACATTGTTGGAGTACGCAACTAACGCAAATACAAGCAAATTAAAAATTCCTGCATGTCGTAAACTTAGTCATTGGTTTGAAATGTACCAAACTAATAATCGCGTAAATCATTTTTCAGTATGGACCCAAACTCACGAATCAGTTGGCACGAAATCACTCTCATCACATTACTGTTCACAAATGCATTCTTCCTGATGACGTCCCCGATTTGGAGGATAAACTAGGAAAACCTGGTGTAGACTGCGATTTGAGAGATCCATTAAACAACATAAAGCAACATTGCAGTATCATTACTTTCGTTTGGGCAATTGGCGGACAGGTAAATAAATAACACGACGTATTTATTTATTCGTTATGACCATTCTACTTTAATGAATTGCTCAATATCTTCAAGATTATCTTTATTGTCCATATAGCCAACTTGGTTGCCAGACATAGTAGGCTATCCTATTGGTGAAAACGCAGCTACTCGTCCAGAATACTTTTTGATGGAGGTTCATTATGATAATCCGAGCAGATTGGCAAACCAGAAGTTTGAGACCGGCATTCAAATCTTCTATACGAACAAACTCAGGTACTGTTATAAATATGTACCTGTTAGGTTAGTTTAGGTTAGATTAGGTTCGCCTATTTTAGTTTAGGCTGGTTTAGATTAGGTTTGTTTTATTTAGTTTAGTTCACTTATATTGATTTATACATTATACAAAATATTTAATACTTATTATTACAGAAAAGAAGACGCGGGAGTGTTAGTCGTCGGACATTCCGTTTCTTTCGAGCATACAATTCCACCTAATTCAGAAAATTTTGTAAGCATTGGACACTGTGCCCCTGAATGCACACAACATTATCCTGACACAGGAATCAACATTTTCAACGTCCTTCTTCATTCTCATTTATCAGGTAAGAGTAGTAAAAACTAAAAAGTCTCTACACATCATACATCACTTCTTTCGAAGCATATAAATTATCCTTTAAATTGTATTTTGTTCAGGTCGAAGGATGCGTTTCCGCCAGTTCAGAAACCAACAAGAACTTCCATGGGTTATCAGTGACGACAATTACGACTTCAACTATCAACAAAACAGACCTTTCCGTCAACCAAGGACCGCATTGAAAGGGGACAGATTTATTGTTGGTGGGTTGCATGCAAACTGATTTCGTGATGCGCTCTATACTGTTCTAACTGTGTAACTGACCTAATGATTTAATTTTACAGAATGTGTTACGGACACAAGATGGAGAAATGGAGAAGCTGTGATCGGTGACTTTGGAAGTAAAGATGAAATGTGTGAGGCTATTATGATGTATTACCCTAGACAGCCGATTGAGTACTGCGACAGTATGTACCCCAGAGAAAAACTGTTTCATGACTTGGGAATTGCCTCTTACGAATTGTACGACTAAATTATTACTTAATGTAACATGAATAATGTAAATAATGTTTAAAATTTAATAACTAGTATGATCTATAACTACAATGCTTGCTTTTTGAATTCAAAAGAGAGGATAAGAGCAACAACCCTACAATTACTGCTCCTGAGAATATGGCAGGCAAAACCTACACAGAAGTTCTGGAGAAAGTGCTCGTGTGGGATGACCAGCGTCGAGAGAATTTTCAAAGAAACGCACGTCTCGGTGACCACGACTTTACATGTATGTCCTGGACCAATTCCAGCTACTATGCGGACGGAAGTATTTCATACCCAACAGTACAAGAATACAAACCGCCTAACGAATGTGACACAACTCCAGGAGGCGGAAATATCCTTTCAATTTCTCCGTTTGCTTCAATTCTATCTTTCTTGGTTATTGTGATTGTTCAACTTTCCAAAATGCTGTAAAAGTTGTTATTACCATTTCATGATGGCATAAAACTTTGAAAACATTCTATTTATAAATCATATTCAAGCTGCCAAATGAGTCATAAGTCATAATGCGATAGTGTGCGGTGTGTAAGAAAACTGCAAAATTCCGACTGGATCCAAGTGCCTTAGTTTTCATACCGAAGGTGTTTATTATGACATATCAGTAATGCAGACGAGAGGAGCAGAACATAAATAGCCGGCGCCTCGGCTTGTGCTTTACATCTTCATGGATTAAAACCCCGGATAATCTTTCTTTTCCTCCAAATTTTACGAATGTTTCTACATGTTTCACTCATCGAAAGAAATGCGTTTTTCTGCCAAAGTACTCTAGCCCGATTTTGCTAGTTTTCCTATACAAGTGTTTGACACACTTGTTCAATGACATGTTTCTTAAGTGGGCCATGAATAGCTTGCGTAAAACTTTTACAACAACTGCTGAATTTCCTTTTCTAAATTCAGTTTCCATTTCACTTTTCATGAACAGAAGATGCTAAAACCTTAAAACCTACAATATCGTCATTTAATAATGTAGTGGTGTTTTAATATTTTTAAATCGTACTAAAACGAATAACGAAGTTAGCATCACTATTAACACGGCTGCAAGTTGGGAACAAACTTTTCAGGCTGCACGGAAGATAACAACGTTATTCTTAGAGAAAGCAGTTTCTTTACATAAACACTTAAATGCTATTATTTGTACAGTAAAGAACTACGCCGGCGCTTTTTATGGATTTCTGGGTTGAGATTACGAACAGTGTCTGGATCCGTTTGTCGCCATTCGGAGATGAACGACTGGACACCGCCATAGTCTTCTGTAGTAATTGTAGGCGTGTCGCACAATTTGTTGTAAGGTTTTGTAAGAACGAAGTAGGTCTGACAAAAATTCATGAAAATCATAGTTAATATAGGTAATTGTAATTGAACATAAGGAAATTGAATTTGCAAATGCAACTGTCTTGATAATCCTACGCAATGTGAAAAACGAAAGATGGAAACATTCTTACTGTCACAGCGCCAGCCGCCACTCCGATTAGGAAAATTTTTGCGGTATGAATCTTTATAGAAAACAATAGTTTAAAAATTAATAGCTTGCACGAAACGTTAAAAAGCATGAAAGAAAGCTTTGCATTGGAAATGTCCAGACTTACAGCTTGTTCCCAAAATGAGTAATCGTCATCTGCCATTGTATGGAGTAATTACTTAAATTCCAGAGGTGGTGATTACCAATAAAAACGAGCTACACGATGTCTCTTTTACGCGCAATTTCTCCTTGTTCTTTGGTTATGTATGGGTACTTGTACTTCCAACTCTAAGAAATGAATGGACGACGACGCCTTGGAAGTTGTGTGATCTTGCCACTCTACTGAAAGGGAAAAGTGCAGTTGAGCAATAAATTATACTCTCAACTCTAAAGCTCAATCCGAACCTCCCATATGCTATTTCGCATCTTCCCGATTTATTTTTGGCATGTGTCAAAACCATATTGGCCAAACGAAAAGCACACAGTGGCGAAAAAAACCATAACCTCTCAAAATCGTCAGATGTACATATGCTGGTACATACAACAAGCTTACAGCTTCCTTTAGACTACTTACACAGAGAAACATAATGACAGAGGTTCAGAGGTCACGAAAATCAAAAGTTGTATTAAACTATCCATTCTAAATGGTGATGTAAGGAGAACCTCTGGTTAACCATTTGATAAAATCAAAGAAGGCATCTGTCGACATGTCGACGATGCCAGGTTTTGTAATGCCATTGCCAATGATGTTGTTTCTGTTCTGTCTCATAGAAATTGAATTTAGGCTGATCTCTCATTCATTTAAGAAATGAAGGAAGGAAATCCTACGAAAAATTGTAGGTGAGCAAACTCGTGAACATTCTGAGAACCCGAGCATGTGTGGCATTTATGAGTGCGTCATCCTACCGTCTGCCTGTAAGATTGTACGAAATGATTACTGTATTAAAGAAGTTGGCACACCCTTCCTGTGTCATTTATCAACGTTTTAAGATGCAACCACAAATTGATTTCGGCAGCCTCTTTTTCCAAAATATGAATCTATATAAACTTGAGTTTTGGCCTCATTTCCCGTTTTCTTTAATATCTCTTAAACCATTCACCTACTTCTGCTAAAGCACCCGAGAGTCAAAATCTGAGTCATCGGTCGTCATCTTTACAACTGAACGAATGTCAAGTCAAGTCTCGAATGTCCCACTTATCTTCTTCATGTTTTGATCTAATAATCCAAAATAATTTCAAGGTCTGACGTTTACTGAATTACCCGTTTCCCAAAACAACGTTAACTCTCTTTTTAGCATGTTTGCAATTTCCCACTACGAATATATTTTAAAACGGCATTCCATTCGAAGCATGAAAATACCAGCGAGAGCCTTAGTTTTCATAATAATGTTCAGCATGTCGAATATTTTAACGAAAATTGACACTCAACTGTTACTACTTTAAATTAATGATAAAGTCATTTCCTTATTGAATAAATTCATGATTGTTCAACCTCTACATGTTTTTAATCTACCATATCGGTTCATTCATTCCAAAATCGATTTTCATAGTGAAAATCAATTATACTAAAAACAGGATCGTTTAAACGCTAACGAATATTACTACTATACGTTATACGATACTAATTGTTGCTAAATTACTCGTCTAAAGGTTTAACCATTTATAATCTTATAAAACTCTACATTTATTTCCTTTTCCAAATGCTATTGTATTTATGTAATTGTAGTGCGAATAAACTATTAATGTATTAATACTTATTTTGCGGAGTACTTTAACGTTTTAAATGGTAAAGACATTGTGCACAATTCGATAAAATATGCACGAGGAGAATATTCTCAAAGTGAAGGTAAGTACGAAGCTTATACGGCCTACCTATGTATCTTATACCTCGTTTATATTGCGGGATTACGGCAAAGTACGACCCCTTGACGTTATGACAGTTGATAGAGAAAAGTAGTCTTTTTCGTGTCGTATGAATTCCATGCCAAAAATGCCGTAAAGTATGGGAATTGAGCGTTTAGACTTTACAGTACACTGTACTGACTGTACACAAGACAAAGGGTTTGGTATTGGTACTTTGGTACCGTATGAATTCTCAATGTCTATGTAAAAGAAAGTCATGCAAAATAAATAGCCGATCAATTTAAGTTGTATAGAATTTCCTTCGTCGGGCTGCATGATAAAAGTCTCACCGTAGAACATTAATAAGGAAAACTTAATCGATATTTAGTAGAAAGCTTTGACATGAGATTTCACGGTCACAGACGGAGGGCAGCCATTTTGGTGAAATGAGCTATGCAGTGAAAAGCTAATTTACTCTGCTTTCTCCGGGATCGAATCAGTTTTTATTTTCAGTGGGATATCGTTGCATATCATATCCGTATTAGTAATATGGAGCCAAATACGAGATTGAGAAACGCTGCTAATTTCGTGAAAAATAAAACAGTTTTGAAACCAGGGTTGGAAGAATCTCGATTTCTAAGAGTTGTAGCGATTCTCATGGACACATCTTATTGTTTAGGCTGTGTGCCTTTTCAAAGGGACGTTGGTTCATGTAATCTCACAAATAGTGTACAACTCAAGGCTCATACTTCTCGATGGACCTACGCTGCGTGTCACTTGAGTACTTGGGCCATGGGATTGTATGCTGTATTTTGTATATGTCGTTTGGAAACAACATGGGAATTGTACGGGTTCACCGAAAACTTCTTTATTCATGCAATTCTAACTTTGACTTATACTTTCATCACATTTCTCAAGTTCAATCTTCTCATATTTGATGATGAAGCTTGGTCTTGTTGGAATCAAATACAAACGCTTCCTGGTCATTTTGCAAGTAAATCTGTAGTAAATTAATCCATAAATCTTATAATTTATAATTTATAACATGATAGTCTTGATAGTTGGACAAATCTAGTATTTAAGTATTCAACGCTTTACGCAGGATTCCATCCAAGTTTTGCAACGACGTCTTGGCATCTCTCTCCAACCGTCAACATTGGCGTGTCCTTCATGATTGTGGTGTTCATATTAAACACAATCTTCTTGGAATTCAAATTTCTTCTAGAGCCCACCAAACCTCAGTATTTGTATTCAATCTTATGGGAATCGCTACCCAGTTCGAATTTGCCAATTCAATACGGAGTTTTCGGAATCTGCATCTTACTAGAAGCACTATTAAACATACAGAATGCAGCGTGCGGTCTTGTCTTTGTTCTAATGCAGACAGCATACCTTTTCACAATAAATCCTGGTCTCGAAGCTTTAAGGTAACTGTTTACAACTTACTTAAAAGTTAAAAATCTCGTTACCAAAATCTATATTCAACAACAGAGTACTCTTAGCTATCTAATTGATTACCTTTCAGAGACACTTCCGTTTTAGCATGCTCGAGTTGGAGACGGCGAATTCGTATGTATCGAACATTATTCTTAGTTCATAGACTTTTTACAAATTACTGTAAAGACGTGTGGCCAGCGGTGCTAGTCCTAAATGTTAGCACTGTCGTGAGTTGCACAGTAGCTTTGTTGAAGTATACAGATCTTCCTTTACCTCTAACCTTACTTCTGTTGGCTTGCATAATTTGGGGTGTGGCACTTATAACAATGATCTTCCTCACGGCTGCTGAAATTTGGACGGACTCAGACGGATTTTGCAACACTGCTTTTGCCAGTTTTACTGTAAATACACAAAGTGAAAGAAAACTTTGGCGACAAGAAAACAGAACCTTACAGCCATTCGGAATGCAAATAGGTCCCTTTTTTAGGGTACGAGTCCATCATGTGCAAAGCATAGCTGAGGCAGACATGAGTTGTACCCTACTTTTACTTCAGTTAGGATAACTTGAGTCGCAGAATCATTACTTAAAATGTATCATAATAAATCATCATATGTATTTAAGAATACTTATTTAGTTTATTGCAATTGCGTTTGAATATTCAATATTTATTGACTTTTGCTATTTTCAAGTCTATGTACATGTACATTCGTATTTCGCAGTTGTACATGCACAAATTACAATTAATTAAAAACTATTAATTACCATTACCCACCACTAAATCATTCCTTCGATACCGGCACGTCTACAGACAAAGCCAAAATCACAGCATCAACCAGTTTTGTACGCTGAAATTCATCATCCTTCTTGATTATTCTGGAAGAAACGCATCATAAGATTAGGCAAAGTAAAGTCAATAGTTAAGAAATATGCTACCACGGGTAAAGCATTGAGTTGATTTCAATTACTATAACTTACTCGTTCAATTCGTCGTTGGCCGAAGAACAGGCTTTCAATGTACAATTAATATTGTCCACAACAGTAAGTGGATTACTGGTATGAACAACGAGAGGCAGGATTTTTTCAACCTCTGATGTAAGTTCGTACATCGTCAGAGGTTCCTTTACGGCATTTGCGATATGCAAAACATCAACCTGTGGAGCCAACGCCGCCTGCAACGTAGAACACGCAACATCCAATTCTGGATTCTGGTTAATTTCCTTTGACAATGTTTCCAGTTCATCTTGAGTACACTCTTTCAAGAGCACATCGTCCGATAGCATCAAGACGTCTTCCAATACCGCTTGCTGACTTGCATTTTCATAATCACCCAAAACAATATTCTGGACTTGGGAAGCAAGGGCATCGCCATATATCTAGAAATTGTTGTCAAACATTCTTAAGTCCCTAAAAGCTTTAGATTACTACACTTACACAACTTTTAACATTGACTATTCCCATTCCCAATATGCTGTATTCAAGTTAAATTACATTTTTCTCAGATTCAAATTCGAGTTTGGTATTTGAACAAAGTAAAATGGAATTCAAATACTCCATGTAGTGCAAGTCCATTTGATCATCATCTTCCGAATCTCCAAAAGACGATGATGGAGGAGGCACAATAGGATGCAAACATCGTACGGGTTGAGCACTCCTAGTAGCATTGGTAGTTCTGGAAGTCTCACCCATTTTAAAAGGTATAGCTGTAATGAAACCAATAAGCGTTTAATTTTTTATTTCAACATAACAATAACAATTTCTACCAGCTAGTGATTTTCATCATGAAACACAAAATATTTACCGTGTCCACGAAACAGTGTTTTCGGTTTAGTCACTGGTGCCACTTTGACCTTCGGCATCCCCGACGTGAGCATTAGCTCATTCTGAGAATCGGTACCTCTGTCGGTACTCTCGCTACGCCTATTCGTTAACATATACATACGGAATTCAATGTAATTTAAGCGAACAATCAAGCAATTATAAATCTATGATGTAATAATGTCTAAACATACATGTATACTGTATACATGTACTACGAAAACGAAAGTAAACAACAAACACACCTTGAATTCACTCCGTTTGTTCCATTGGATGACGGTGTCTTTGACCGTGGCACAGAGCTATTGTAAATATAATATACGAACCAAAAATGCTAAGTTTTATTCAGTTTTATCGATATTTTTACAAAAACTGACAAGACTTGGCTATTTATTTAATAGAGAAATCAAAAAGCCTCAACCGTACCTACTCCGTGTACCGAATCTCTGCGACTTCTGTAGGAATTGGACTTGACCTCTACTATTACTCATTTTGGTATTCAATTTCTTCTTTCACTACTTTCGATCCGATCTTGAAAAATATCAAACAACAATACGAAACGGAGAAAATAACAAAAACTAGAGAGCCCTCGATGACACGTCTGTCTATGCAATATGCAATGTCTTTTCGTTGCGTTGTTGACTCCGGAATGTTTAAAGGATTTTTACCGCTTGCGCGGTTGGTGAGTTGAAACAGTCGCAGAATGAAGGAATGACTATAAATTGTGTATAAATACGAGAAGGTTGTTGATTCCTCATTCCTCTGCTCGACCTGGACAAGCCAATAATAGCCAAGCCTAATCCGTTTGACTTCAGTTTATTTAAGCTGTATTAATTTCAAATTCTTCATCTGCAGCCTATTATAGTAATTAATTGCTTTTGTAGGGAAACTTTACAGACTTTCTAGCCGACGTGTATTAAGTCATTAAGTGATTTTTATTGTTATTATTGCGTGACGTTTATTGGAACGAGTTGAACTTTGCGAACACAAACACAAGAGCAATCTTTGTCGATTTCTTGGTATAATAAATTGTATAATGGAGTCTGGAGTGGAACACCGAAGATTTGAGTGTTCTGCTCTTCCGAAAGGTTGGTTCCGGGAAGAAGTGTCCAGAAGCACTGGTTTGTCCGCTGGAAAAATTAACGTTTGTTATTACAGTCCGAATGGAAAGAAATTCTTGACTAAACCACAGCTGGCTAGATATTTAGGGGATTCTGTAGATTTGTCATCTTTTGATTTTCAAACTGGAAAAGTCAACAATTTGTTCCTTCGGAAGGTCAGGCAACCACCTAAACCTCAGTTTAATCACAGGTAATGTTGTGAGTCATTCGAGCATATGATTATGATCAAGCCGTAGTCATTGCTTAAATATCATCTTTATTGTCGCCAAATTCGCATTTCGTAATCTCGTTAATTTTCGTTTGATATCATTTTACAGTGTGGGAACTCGAAGTGACTCATCACTTGTAGCTCCGATAAGGCAGACAGCGTCGATTTTTAAGCAACCTGTGACAATACACAAAACTCAGGAAAGCCGGGTCAAGGTTGACTTCAAACATGGACCTCAAGAAAAGCCAAAGCAGGTTGGTGAATTTATAAATGATAGTTAGAATTAGAAACTATACAAAATACAATGGTAGAAGAAAGGTTTGGTCACGTTTGGTTGCTGTGAATTCATTTTGTTCATGTGTATTGTGTAATTGTGTATTCGACGCGATGGGCCGATGAGATGAGACTTTCCGGACAACTGGGCATAATTTATTTTCATTGCTTTATTAGCTCTTCTGGGAAAAACGACTGGATGGCTTAAGAGTGAGTCATCCTGATGGAACAGAACATGAAGCTATTGATCTTCCGAAGGGTATTAAGGCTATGGGCCCAGGATTGTCAGCGGAAACGGTTGTTTATTCCATTGCCACTGCTCTTCACGTGGGACAGGCTCCTGTAATGGGTCAAACTGGAGATAAATCCAACTTGGAGTCCAATCTCAGTGCGTTTTTAAATTCTGAGCAACCACTAATTCAGGTATATTATAAATATAAACCATAAACGTAACAGAAAGGAATCATGCATGCGATGAATATACACGCAGGAGACTATGATCAGGATAGGATGTAAATATGCTGACAACGTTCGTTGATATTTTTATGTAATGTGTAGGCGGTGAAACCTCATGTAGAAGACATTACTTATCAAGAGGCTAAAGTTGCAGCAGCCAGGAAGCAACTTCAGGACGAACTTAATGCACTCCTATAGTAGAAGTTGGAACCACTCAATGAATTTCATTGAAGAGATTAGAGTAGATTTAATTATTTGATACCGCGATGAAATCTCACGCTAATTTATTATTGTCTTTGTAAATCTTTTTGTAATATTGTATCATGTAACGATGTCACTGCAATTAAATGCAGAATGTTTGTGTAAAATCTAAAAATGACTATTAGTTCTGTTGCTCAATCAGTATCTTTTGTTACATTAGCTTGATGGATTTTCCAGGATCGTTCCAATATTGGACGACATTTGACCCTTCCCCGAAGTTTCGTGCACAGTAGAAAAACTCCAGATAACTTTCTATGGAGCGAATAGATTTCTTCTGGAGGAGGACATAAGCGATGTTTAACCATAACAGGAACTAGGCTTTGGATTCGTTGCGTTATATCTTGTCTACCAAAATCGTACGATTCATCTCCTACACGAAAGCCTTCACTGAGAAGCATCACTGTCTCCATATGGGCGTTTTCCATTATCTATTGCATAATAAATTATCAATCATTACATTAAGTAGTACATAAACACTTCTTGTCGTTCTTGTATGAAATGTATTGAAAAAGCTCATGCTGTACCTTTGATTCGTAGCCAGTTAAGAATCCAATTTGTCTAGAGTACTCCAAAATTTCTTTCTTATTGTTCTCAGACGCAGCTTTTAAAATCCGTATGTAAAGGTCCACAAAAGATTGTTTATATTCACGAGACGCACCGAAATCCAAAAGACCAATTTGCTTTGTGTCCGTGTTGTAAAGGAAGTTAGACCAGTTTGGGTCAGTTTGCATAAAACGAAATTCAACAAGTTCACGAAAAAATAAGTCTAGTAATAGAAAGCTGACACGGTCTCGTGTTTCCTGATCCAAAGTTTCACAATGATCAACAGGAACTCCTTCGATCAATTCTGTCGTGTACACTTGTTTAGTACTCAAATTACCTGTAAATTAATATAATGTAACTGTAATATTATTATCGTAAAAATACGGAATGATAAACAAATTCAATTCACAAACCTATGACTTCGGGAACATAATAATCTTCATACGGTTCAAGTAATTTCCGAAATCGTCGAGCACAATCTGATTCTCGGATATAATCGACTTCCCATGCCAATTCCCGTTTGGCTACAGGGATTATGGCATCCATGAATATTCCAGCTGGCAAAATGTCCCACACATTCAAAACGGTTATCAGATTGTCAATGTCACTCTCTATTCCTTTCGCCACTCCAGGATACTGAATTTTCACAGCGACTGGACGTCCGTCATGCAATTTCCCTAGGTGCACTTGTCCAATAGAAGCGGCAGCGAAAGGTTTTTCGTCGAATTCGGAAAACAAAGTTCTCCATTTGTCACCAAATTCACTACGCATCATTTCCTAATATAAAATTAAGTAGTTTTAATATTTGACGTAAAAAGGATTATTCGATCATTATATCAAACCCCAAAAGAGTTAATAATCTAATTTACTTATTCTTACTCCCATTTGCCGACTTGGCATAAAATCGGCGGAGTGTCGTACGCGTTCGAACACTTTCTGGAGCTCTGGATTTATCATTGAATTGTCTTGTATACTTAAAATTTGACCTATTTTTAAAGCAGCTCCCCGAACTCTGCATAGCGTGTCAACAATTCGTTGAGCATTTGCTTCACTCAAAAAAGGGTTCGTTCCCAATAACGATCCAGCATTCCCATCTTGATTATCTTTCAACCCAAATGACCTTTTGGTAACTTCAGCCAGAGCACCAAATCCCAGTCCAGCAGCTAAACTTCCGTAAGACACCAGGCGACCAATTCGAGAAGCCGGGACGGTTCTTTCCTTTGACGTATTTCCCAATTGCTGAATATACGGCAGAAAATCAGGATTACTATATATGTATAATGTACATTTTTGCAGTAAATTATCAATGTAATTTTGCATGCTCTCATACCGATGAAGGCTTTGTCTTCGACAGAGGTTTGATACCCGATCTACGAGGAGTATCGTCATTTGGCGACGTAGAAACTCTTTGCTCGTCGGAACTGACCGTATCTGCCACAAATGAACGAGAACTAATCGATGGCTCCGGTTTCTTCTGATTAAGAATGTAACCAGGAGGAGGATCTCGTTTCAAATCAGCTTCTTGAGCATCCATGACGTTTGCATTTGGATTTCGCAAATCCTGTAGATCTTCCTCACGAATGCTCCAAACTTCATCGGCATGTGGAACTTCAGCTGCATTGACTCTTCCAAATCCTTGTTGACTACTTTCACCATCAGATTTACTGCTGCTCAACTCTTGCGGTCTTATGAATTTTGGAGCTAGGGTCGCAAACTTCATTAGTCCACTTGGTATCATTGCAGCGCGTTGAAGAAGGTCTTGAACATCTTTAGGAGAAGGCTGAAAAAGCAACAAAAAACAAAACAAATCCTACAATATTGATTGATGTTGTTTACAAACAAGAACTACATAACAAAAACAAAATTAAAATTGTATGATGCGAAAGCGAAACCTGTTTGAATCCTGAAGAATTGACTTCTAAAGCACTTCTGATACTTGAATTTTTTAGCATTGTATCCAATTGACTTTTCTGAATGGAAGCTGCTGACTCTGCCACTTTTGCTAATCCGTTAAAAACCATTCTCCAATCATTGGCTTTCGACATGGTCACTAAAAGTTTAAGTTTAAAAAGAACTTCAACCGATTTTTAAAATATTAGAATATAGTACACTTTTAAACCAGTCTTCGAAAATTACTGGAAGAAGCACAATGCTAAACCACAACGAGAACCATTTGAATAGTCATATGTATACAATAACTCATTTTAAAAAAATTTAACTATAGTACTAAAAAAAGATAAAATTGTCTGACGAAATCGGATGAATGTATTTACAGTAGTGCATGACGAAATGAAAGAAACACAAAGTTGGCGGCTGTGCTAGGAAATGAAAAGGCTAAATGGAGCTCGAAGTTGCGTACAAAAACCAGCTGGTTGGTAGTTGGTAACACAGGCAAAGGACTTTCAGCTTTCAGACAAAGACGATATAATAACTGTAAACGACCTCGTTTCAATTTCACTTTGTCATCAATCTCATCAATCATTAACGTTGTATTGATTTGTATGACATTTCGGTTTTTCCTTCTGAGTTTCGAGAAATTACTGTGAATTTCATATTTCAGAAGACGGAATTCCTGCATAATTCGTGTTCAGACTGATAATTCAAAGTTGTGTTTGACGGGGATCAATTTGGTGAATTTATTTGATTATATCAGGATCTCAATTCTTCAGTGAAGAAGTAACTAAATTAATCGAGATGGGTCGGATTTTCCTGGAGCATATTGGAGGGAATCGTCTCTTTTCTTGTGCTGCTTGTGATACTATTTTGACGAACCGTGGGGAATTGATCAGTACACGATTTACAGGAGCAACTGGACGAGCCTTTTTATTTAGCAGAGTTGTGAATCTCAATTACAGGTGAGAACACTAACTAAACTACTGTAAGATGCGAATGCATAAGCATAATGTATTCTTATTTCTTAAGGAAATGAGATGTACTAATAATAGTGATGTCATTTCATTACAGTGATGTACAAGACCGAGTAATGCTCACTGGACGTCATATGGTTCGAGATGTGTCTTGTAAAAATTGTGATGCAAAATTAGGATGGATTTATGAATTCGCCACTGAAGAGAACCAACGCTACAAAGAAGGTCGAGTAATACTGGAACGGGCTCTTGTAACTGAGAGCGATGGCTTGGAAGAACGAGGGGTCAATAATTAACCTGAAAAATAGTCTTATTGTTTTAATTCTTATTGAATCTCGAGTCTATAATGAATAATGAGTGTCAGAGTGAGTGTAAAAGGGCATTTGAACTTCGCGATTGTAATAAGTATAGTAGGTTTAAATCATTGGAGCATTGTACTTTCGTACCATTAGTAGAAGTTTATTTTCCCTTTGTCCTTTGTATTGCATAATCCACCTTTGTCTCACTTTTGTAAATCAGAGTTACTACGCAGAAATGGGTGGAAGGTCGGAAGTAACAATTAATAACATTAATAAGGCACGTATGTCAGTTGATTTGATCTTTGAGTTTTATTTGTAAATGCGGGGGGTAATTTTACTGTTATGGTATGGTAATGCGTGTGTAGTGTATTTGTATATATACAGGAAAAAATGCTGATAGTTGTTTTGAACGGCATGTAATATACAAACGAACAATATTATCTTGTGTAACTGTAATCTTTCGCTTTCGTCATTCATTTATGTGTGCATATCGTAATTATTATTATTTATTACAATCATCTAACACTATAGACTACATTCTGAATTAATGAAGCACGAATGTGAAAATGTTTAACGAAGAAAAATAAAACATTTCATTTTGAGTACGGAAGCTTGGACTTGGAATTGGAACTCGTACCCAGTTACCGCTCGGTTTTCAACTTTAGTCAACAATCAGCAAACGTGTTTTTTATTCTGGAACCTTTTGGGAAAATTTATAATTGCCATCTATACATATAGTTGTGAACTGCGAATTACTTGTTAATGTTGCTAATCTGACTTCATTTGAATTACTTGTTAATCCCGACTTCATTTACATCTTTTGTTGCTTTCGAATCGCGATTTCCTGATGGACAAAATAACAAGAGAAGAACATGACTTTTCAACGATGTAGATGGCAATTGGGAGCGACAACTGAGACTTCACTCCACCATGCATTTATAACGTGTTGTTGTTTTTCGTGTTGTTCAAACTGAAAAGTCCAAGTCTATACATTTTTCATTTACGCATTATTAATTTGTAACGGCTCTCGGCATGCCCTTTAACTTGATCCCTTGACCCTTGATTCGGACTTCGGAATTACATTGTAATGAATTTGTAATGAAAAATGTTTGTACGGTACGGAGTACACCGGCTGAACCAGCATGTAAGCCCAGTTGCTAGCTATTTTTATGTATTACTTTGAAAATATTAGAAAATGTCAAGATAGAAAATAAATGACGCTGAAATCTTTGAAAGATCAATCAATCAATCTTAGAATTTATTCGAATTTATTTACTTACTTTTTATAGGTCAGTATTTTGTACTTTTGTATGGATTTATGGATGTTTTGTTTACGTTTAAAGTTCTGGTTAAATTAATGGTTGAGTCGTTGGAATATGCATTATGCATTACATATTACCAAAAAATAAAACGGAGCAGTAAAGGATCGAAAAAGTTATTAATAACGCTAATGTTCTAAAAGTTTGCTGTTGGAAATATTGAAGAGTTGAAATGGTAAACAGATCATTTTCATCTATCAACTGTAGAGTACATATTTGGTGACCAACACACACACACACAAGACAATACAATGCAATACGAGCGCACTTCTCTTCCTTCCTAACTTGTTTGTAATTTGTAATGCTCTTTATGAATCTCCTCTCCAGGTTTTGTATTGGTTTTTGTTTGTATACGAGTATGTCCTCCAACACATGCTCAATGGCAGGTCCTCACCGCAAAGCCAGTACTTTTCTTCAGTTTTCACATGACCAAATCCCAAATGATTTTTACGAGGTTTCATTCCGACGTTGTTGCAACCACTAACTTTGTTCACCAAACTTTAATCCTTTACATATTGTGTAATATTCTATATTCATGTAATGTGTAAAACCACATAGTCTACCAACCATTTATTTACATTTATGGGTTAGAGAAAGAAACGAACCGGAAGCTGGGTTGATTTCTTCCTTTAATAAAAGCACGGGGTTTTGAGACCCGTCAGCCTCATCATTCACCGTCTTTTTTTACAAACTGTTTGCTTTCAGAAGAAGCAACAAAGTGAAACTTTTATGAAACGAACGTTCATAGCCACTATTGCTTTGTTGTTGAGAATTGTGGAGAAACCTCACAAACCCTCACCTGTGTTTCTTTACGATGGATCCTATTGTGTTCGTCGTAAAGTATTACTGTAGACATAAAGAAAGATACAGTATTATTTAAAGTCAAAAGGGGCTTTTGCTTTATGCTACTTTGCCTGGTGAATTGTGAAGAAGAGCCTAATTGGATTTACATGAGTGCTATGCAACTTCATGAATAGATGAATGAGACGAGTCAAGCAAAAAGGGAAAGTAACGTTACTTTTGTGAAGCTCAAAAGTGTAGCATAGAGAGATAAGTTTAAGAAACATCGGAGCAAGCAGGGTAACGTAACGCAATACGCAATGTCTACAGAAAAACCGAGATTTCGGATAAAATGGACTATGCTAAAACATTTTTACAGGAACGGATGTGACGTGACCTTACGGAACCAAACTATAGTTCAAATGTGTTAGCAACTTCCTTCAATATCTTTTTGGCTTTTCATCGAAATGCAGTCCGAGCAGGGACAGAAGGATTTTTTTGGAACAGACACGATAAGATCCATTAAAAGACATAGGAAACCATTTCCCACTTCCACCAGGTAAAACGTAAAATGATCATGACATAATATAAAAGCCGACGTGATGGGGTCCCTGAGTGAATGTGGAAAGAGAGACTGTGAGCAGAGGGTAGCACATCTTTGTGTCATCGAATGACAAAAGGGCTCTTTTATCTGAGCAACTTCCTCCTGCCTTTTTGGTCTATTCCCTCTTTTCGTATGTACCGTCCCTCTTGTCACATTCATGGCAAATTGTGGTCGTTAGCACGAACAAAACGCTCACCCGGTGTAATAAGAAAAGGCACATTAGCGTACATTACGACTCCCCGCAGTTGTGGCCCGAGTTTGACAAGTTGCCTTTTTGACCTGGGCGTCAATTGACACCCTCCTCACCCATTTCCAAAACGCATTTTTCTCTCTCTTCTTCTTCAATCTCGTTGCTCTTGGGCTCCCAAAACCGTATGGTTTATAGCTCATCTTTTATTTATTGCTCCCAATGGTTTCGTTTGACAACCTTACTTTTTATATCAAAAGGATCTCACTTCCATGTTGCTTCCATGTCGTGCTAAAAATGTAGTACCACAATGTAATACTCTCACTATATAATTCACTATTCATTTTCTTCTTTCTATGGCTATATTGACATCATCGCCACTTTAGCTATTGCTTTTCCTTCTGTGATACCATTTCCTCAGTTTCATAAAAATACACAGCAGCAAAGCAAGCTGCATTATAGTCATACATGTCACAATGTCACCTTGCTGTCCTTTTCTACCCTTTGTCTGAAGATCGGTTGAACAGCATGTTTTGTAACTGATTTTTCCACATCACTCCCACTGGTCAACCCATTTCATTCAATTCATTCTTTCTGTGTGAATAGTTAAGGTGAGACGGAAACCCTCCCGATTTAGACACTCGTGAGGGATTTCCGTTTGTCCAACGCACCCAAAAGTGATATGACCGATGACAAAAAAGGTGTGAGACTTGAGTAATTGTGTTGACTTTTCCGGTGAGGTGATTCGAAGGCTTTATGACATGTCTATGTGCTACCATAACAAGATGAAAATGCTGTATCAAACACGCGGTGTACGTAAGAGGCAAGTAGTATTAAACCTGATTGATTGAGTCGTCTTCACCAAACTGTGAGTCTACGTGATCATATCATGAACATGATCAATGTGCCTTGTTGGTGAAGAGTAATAGGCGTATCCCTCTAGAGAGGAGTGCGAGTTATCCCATGATTTCACGGCTTGGCGATCATGAATGCTGACAACCATTTCATATCCTCACACATACGGTTCATACGGAGCTATTAAAGGGGTTTTTCGCCCTTTTATACATTTTCATTGACTCTCTCTGGACAACAAACCCAACTGGATTTTCAGAACACGATTCAATGAGTTTATTAAGATAATTCAGTGTGCAAGGTCCATATGAGCTGAGCGTTTTAGCCAAATCTATAAAAGCTTAGGATATACCCGTTTCTTGTGTTATCCTTATAATTACCCGGTTTTTGCAGACGAGCAACTCAGTATTAATCTAATATTATCGGTGGGTTTCAGTAGGATTGTTTTGGATGACTATGCATATGGGAGGGATGACGGGATGAGATGAGAATTCACAGCCCTGGGCTTGGTATGGGTTCAGTGAGCAACGGCAGCGGCAGCTTCGACATTCGTCCCTTGTTTTGAGGATCGAGGATGAGCCGCTGGTGAAAGAAGCGATTTGTGTCAATCATCATTAAATTAGGAAACAATCAACTGCCAAATCCCATGAAGAAGACTATGTTGTCGTCGCTTTAGTATCAGGAAAAACTAACGCTTTTTACTCGTATATGGAATGTCAGTGCGGTGAGTTGAACGCTGATGTCGGCGTGTCTTGTCTGTCTGCTAATTCCCAGCTTGGAAACAAACGGTTTTACGATCTGGTGAAACGGCCGACCGACTGACTAAACTGAAATCTTTCGACAGTCAGTCCCGGCCCTGCCGGGCACTACGTATACCTTGTAATCGCTTGAAATCCCTTACCCGCATTGCATACCCTTTCAGCTACTATGTTCGGTGTGGCCTTAATACGCTTCAACTGACAGATTGGAAGCAATCGTACACAATTAAAACGTCGCACAACGCCCAGTTGCCCTCATGTGTCGTAATAAAGAGAAGGTGACGTTGAGCCGAAACCTCGGAGCGTAACCCCAAAAGTCTCCCGTGCTAGTGTCCCATCTCCCACCGTATGTATTCGAGATCCAAACCGCTGCTGGGCAGTCAACTCCAATATCCCTCTCTTTTATTGTCATTGTTAACGAATTCTTCTCATCTGCATGAAAGTGTTCTTATACTGGCATATTGAGATTGAAATTCTAACAAGTGATTCCATTTTTGCTTATTCTGGAGCTGCATGGTGTTTGATGTTTGGTGCATACTGCCACTTGAGACCCTTCGTCGCATGCCAAGGCTCTTGTGGGACTTGTCTGCCGTGCGTGCAAACACACGATTTCACGTGGACGACGACGCGCAATCTTCCTTTCCTCTTTCCTCACATCATACTTTTATTTGTACGAACTTGTTCAATAACCACTTGAATGTTCTTACTTCTGAATTCTCAGTCGAATGTCGAATCTGAATCAGCCCTTCTATGAAGTTGAAGGACCCAAGCGAACACCCACACATTGAAAAGAACATTTAACAGTGACAAAAAGACGCTTTCAACTCAGTCAGTCCTACACACTCGAAAATGAGATATCTTCAACTTATCAGACTCAACGACTCAAGTGATTTTCTTGGATGTTATTTCTGTCAGATGTGTAAAATCTTTGAAAGGTTGCATTGATTCGTGCATATCTTGTCTTACTAGTACAAACACGTTGAGAGATTGAGTTCAAGTAGAATTTATTAAAGACGGTAGGTGTTCATTTTATTGGCTTTTTACAATCGCTGCTTGAAAGAGAAGAAAATGTTAAAGGATCGATTGACTCGTGAAAGAAAGCCCACGTGACGAGTGAGGAGTATGGTTTTAGTACTGCTAAAGAGAAAAGTTGGAATGGAAAACTTTTCATTCGCAGCTCAGCTCTCATTAAAGTGTCATTTTAGTCTCAAGTGCCACAAGGCACCTGCGAGACGCCTGCGAGCACTAATAATACGACCGCCAACGCGCGTTCCATCCTGAGCATCGATGACTTTCTCTTCAATTGGCGAGCATCTGATTGAACAGACACAAAAGTGGACTTGCCACTTGACAATCTACAGTCTTTTGGTGAAGAGGTAGAACTTATTAGAAGCATCATGAAAAGTTGTCTACTATGGACGTTTATTGTTTCCCTCTGCAGCAAACTATGGGAATGAAGAGGATTGAAGAGAGGAGAGAGATGCTGTGCTGGGAGCGTCAATATCTATGCTAATGCTCTTTCATCCGCTCAATCTGCCCACATCAATCCTCCTTGCACACATCGTCATCTCCTTCAGCCCTTTTCCAGCTCACTGGTCACCCAGACTCAATAAAGACAGACGAGACATCCAGTCAGGGCATAAATTCGCCTACAACCATCTTCATATTATTGCTGTGTTGGCCACGGCCACATCGTTTCATCATTTTCTGCTCTACAACGTACATTTTCCTCGTGATTTGCAAGAAAGAGACGAGATTCGAGATTCCTCCGATTGGCTTTTACTGCTTGCGGCATTGCAATCCAAGTTTGGCTTTGGCTTTTGCTATCTCATCCAAAAGCTTTGGAATTATTACCAGGACGAAGAGGGAAATGTGGCTAGACTGCTGAAGCATCACATCTCACCCTCAAAATTGCTTCTAGGTTTAATTACGACGGCTTCATTGTGTACTATCGGCTCGGATTTCATTTTCTAGGCCTTTCCAGACCTGGTCCGTGGGATATTTTAGTTTCAGATAGTCGACATAGTACAACTACTAAAACGGTTATTGAAAGTCTATAAAGGTAAATTAAAATGGAAATGCGTGTTTAGGACAAAATAATCAATCTGACAAAGTCGTAGAAGGATTAATTCCTTCACTTCACCGTGGAATTTATTAGTAATTTGACTTGTATTTTGAATAGCTGCGAAACCTGGTTTTAAATAAATTGTGCAAAGAAGAGTAGGAATCTGCTAATGAGCCGACAAGGAGGGAATTGTGGTTTCTGGCTTCATACGTTACCATTTACCAATAGATTCATTGTACATGAGCCCAGGTGTACGTTTTTCTCCTTGTGGGAACGGAATGGCAGTTCTCTGTGGAAAAGATTCTGTTTGCTCTTCTATTTGGACCGCAATGTTTACCTTTCACGGAGAAATTCGGACCAGGGGCAAAGTGAATAGGTCATACAGGTGCACTTTATACAAGCAAACATACAGTTTCACTTATAAAATAGTATAAAGGCAAACGATTCTCGTATGAGATAAAAGATACGGTTCACTCTAAAGGTAAAAGGTAGCCAAGTGGAAAACCAATATTTTACGACTTCTAATACTAATATTTTAATTGCACTTTTGTACACAACATTCTTTGGTCATCGATCCATTTACTCAAAGTCAGTCGGGCATCATCGATTCCTGATTGAGAATTCTCCAGAGTCATTTTGTTGACAATGTAATATGGGTTTGAATTATTTGTTGCAGTTGAACTTTGCGTGCTTATGCTTAGTACATAGTATAAAAAAAACTGCTAAACGGTTGTCACGTCAGGTCTGGTATACGATTTATACTCAACATTGTAGTTTGATATGATAAAGATGCATGATAAATCTATTCGTAAAGAAGGTAGGATATGGGATGAAGATATTAAGAAGAGGTGTTTAAAAAATGTTAGGTCTTGAGGACGGACTAGAGCCAGGCAATTAGAGAGAGGAAGTGGATGAAGAGAAGAAGAGATGCTGATTAAGGTGACGGTGTGAATGAAGGAGAAGCCTTTCTGAGCTCATTCACACCTTTTGAACCCCAATCGACTCATAGTGAAACAAGACAAGGCAAGTCAAAGCACATGTTCGTCATTCCAGGTGGCATTATCATCAACATAACATCCTCCTTCACATCTCTTTTTGGCCAGGTCAACTTAACTTTCCCTACTCAGACGCACTTTGCCCTTTTCCAAGAAGTATTTTTAGCTCTCTCTCCACGTTTCTATTATACTCCTATAGGTACAACGAGTAGCATCAACTCACCTTCAAACCGCAAAGTCCTAAAAAATTATTCTCTTATTCCATCTGCTTCCTGGGAAAACACAGGTGTTGATTACGTGTAAAGATTTCTCTAATACGTGGCCCTACCTGATTTTGCAGTAGAGTCACAGATTCTCTCCCACTTGCCAGATTTTTTTAGACAGTCAACCACATTCGTCATTCCATTCCTTGCATTTCACACCTTGTAAGGGATTCAAAAGAGCCACACGTTGGCGTTAACACCCTCAACAATAACACATCATCTCCCACCGGATGTATACAAGAAAGCAATTTTTTTCAACTGTCTTCAGTTTTTAACTTTTAACTAAATTATATGAAAATACTCTTAAACCGCACAAGCAAATCTCTTTCAACTGTAATAATAATGTTTTTATTCGTTCTTAATTCTGCGAAAAAAGTAACTATTTTAGTAGCGTGAGCCTTTGACATGAAAGATGATTTTCTGATAGAGTTGACACACGTGTCTACCGTATAAGACTACTAATCACGTAGTCATAGATCAATAAACTATCTTTTCCCCTCTTTTCACTTCCTTCGTTTCACTCTTGCGTAAAACTCCGTTCCAACCATGCTACTATGCTATGCGTAATGTGCAATTGCCTTGGGTTTTGTGTTCCTCATCGTGATGACCTGAAGAGCTTTTTACATGAACAGAGCAAAAGATGATGTTTGATGCTATATGGTTCCGGATAATTGGCAGGTGAGACGGTCTGTCACTGTTGTATCATTGTATCGCATGACGAAAATCATAAACCCGGGAAAGAAATGTTACTGAATATTTTATGAGCGTGTGCTAGAGAGAAGGGTCAAAACCGATAGCACCGAACACCAAATGACAAACACGTCCTGGGCACTGTGGGGTGCTTTCGAATTTTGTTTTTGGAAGACGGATTTCAACGTTCAACGTCTGTCTGTCTGACAGTGCACCACAGAGGAATGTCACACGGACCTACGATCATTGTCAATTATTTTGACCTTGTGTCAATCTTTGGTTCATGTGACTGCTGCGTTTTATACATGAAGAAGTATCTGAGCTTCCACGCAGTCCAAATTGTAGACTTAATGTGTCTGAATGTTACGTCGTATTCGGGTCAAACTCGACATGGACAGGACATCACCATCACCACACGCACTTTTGGCAACACGAACACGCAACGACAAAATCTATAGACAGTTACTATCGTTAGTATTGCCATTATGATTTCCAATGATTCCTTTTTCCATAAGGTATACGCATATAATTAAGTTAAAGCGTGTTTGCTTTTGCTCATCCTGGAGTTTTGGTAACGGTGGTTTGTACAGTTTTAATGTAAAAAGGATGCATTCAACAGAGCCAATAACACAGTGACAGTTACCTACACGGGTACACCTGTTTTTTTCATTTGTTGGAAGAGTATACGAAAGGAAATTACGAGAGATTTAATTGGCTTTTGAGCACACATACGTGATTTGACATGGTTTTTTCGTCTGCTTCGCCAACCACCACAAGTGCGACACGACACAAATCAATTCCGTTTATTAAGTAGTTGGCTTGTGTACTGTAACAATTTGCCCGTTTAATTCCTCCGTTTTAATTTGGGTCATTGTGATTCACACAGACACAACATAAGGACGACATGTTCAATAACGATAATGACAGTGAGCTTTTATGCACACTGCGTACACACTCACTACAGTAGTACAATGTTTAAATGCTAATCATGTTGACGCATTGGGTTAAGTACATGCAAATGAGTTTCTCTCACACTGGCTTATTAACTTTTTATTGCTTTTCCAAGTTGTGTTGTGAGTGACGATGACGATGACGGCTCAAGATGAGCTGACCAGTTGGCCCTATTATGGAACAAATTACAATTAAATAAAGAGTATTGTAACATGCAGTTGGAATAACGAGAAGGAGTAGCCTTTCCTAATTTGCCATTACAATGTTTCAAACAAATTGGGTAAAGTGAAAACAAACAACGTTTGCCTTTTTAGAAACTTTAGGTATATTCAATTTTTTGAGGCGTACAAGGATTTCTAAATGGAAAAATATACGAAGGAAGAAAAGATGATGAGTTTTTCTGTCTAGTACAAGAACTACGTGCGGCATGAATTTTGGATGGTCACGTCCGCCTGTCACCCTTGAGAGATGAATCCAGTATCAGCTTCAATGCAGCTGAACAGACTTCTCCCTGTCCCTGGACATTTATTGTTCACCGTCGCTCTCGAGTGGTTCGGAGACTGCGTCTGTTTGAACAATTTTCAATTTGAATCCTCTGTTTACTCTGCGCTCCAAAACCTCTATCTGTTGTCACACACATTACGATGACTCCCACCCGAATTTCACAGTCGTGTCAGTACTTTCAGTCTTTTTCCCGTCGTCTGTCCTGTCTTTCATTATCCATGAAATTCGTTTTGCTGAAACCTTTACACATTTACTATCAAAACTGCATGTAATTAATTTTGTTATTAATAATAATCACAAGAATTCTGTGAAACGATTGACGTATTTCGCCATATTATATCCTTCCTTGGTGATTTCAAGAGTCCGTCAAGGATACGTACTGATTACCCATACGCTTTCCATCTTCTAGTATGGGAATGCAAAATGGATACTATGGTATGGTACATACGTACTACCTTGATGAATTAGGCTTTTAGTACGCATTACGGACTACGGAGTGTCTTTGTCGGCATCGTTTGATGTACCCATGTACCGGACTAAAAGTCTTTAACATCGTCGTCCTCTCATACTACGATGCAAAACATGATGACAAGATGTCATCATCAAAAAAGATGGATTGACTCGACTCAGCTCAACTACTCAACCTTACAAAGTACCTTTAACGCATTAAATAGGTACATGTCGAAAAGCGGAATCGTTTTTTGGCTATATCATCCCCGACGGAAAAGTGTTTTTAGACAGTAAACAGAGGCAAGAAAGTTTTGAAATGAAAAAAGTTTTTTTTTTGTACAAATGGGTTTTTCTTTGCTGTTTTTTTCACTTTAAGAACACGTTTTTGCCCATCCCTTTTGTTAGTATTTCATTAAGTGACAAAAACATGTAGCATCGTAATTATCAAGTAAGCGCGTCTTTGTTCTTGTTGATGACAAGGGCTAATTGGTTTCACCTTGTTTACACGAATGATGATGTAAAGTATAAAGTCCACACGTCCTACAAATTGGCAATTCCCCTACTCCGGACTAGCTCGACTAACTCCTTTCATCATCGCCTCATCGTGTACTACTTGTTTTTCATTCATAAAAGAGCAAAAACGCGGAATGCAATGAATCATGAATTACATGTGATTGTGCTGTATTAATTCTGCGGTGAAATGAAGGTATCAGCTGAGTTTAGCTAGAATGCACCTTGAATGAATGAAAATATCCCTTGAGTCGACATTGCGTGTGTGCTTTGGGCTACTTGTGTGTGCACCGTGTACACGAATGATGTTTGCTGAGGATTTTGATGCTGCACTTGTGGACACGTTGCATCTCTCAATCCACTTTCCCATTCCATCGTCACTTATGTACGTACACATGTCTCAATTCTCCCTGCCTTTAAATGTCGATTCCTATTGTAGTTAGTATCATCGTGACCTGCGTTTATAACACCAAGTACCTCGGGTATAATATGGGGTCAATCTGATTATCCTTACATTTGTACAGTTATGGATTACAGAGGATGCATTAACTTAACGTTATACATTGTAAAGCTTTTGTAGCGCAAAACGTCAATCTTTTTTCATAAGTGCAATAAGAATGTACAATATACAATGGAAAGATAGATTCAGAATTCAGGTTGATATTTATAATATCAGAGAACGTGTAAGAAAAACATGAGCAAGAGGCAAAAGGGTGGGTTGGTTCGGACATTGGGAATAAACTCACAGAGTGTTTAGAAAGCAAACAGACAGCCCAATCTTGTCGCGTCCAACCTATCCATGGCTCTCGAGTTTTTTTTATGCCTCTGCATGTCGACTGCCTTTCGAGCAGGAATGAAAGCATAGTAACATAGAAACTTTAAATCTAAGGAACATTGCCGTGCTTTCGTATTCCCTTTTTTCTTATTTCCCCTCTTTATGGACGAGAAAACACAGAAACGGAGATGAATAACAAAATCAATCACTTATTCTAACTTTCTAACTGCATTTAGTTATAAAGAGTACAACAATTTTGTATTTACAACTCGGTATATAGGTTCGGTGAAAGTTGACAGTTCAGTGAAAAGTAAAGTAGTTCTAAAAGTGGTGAAGTTGAGTGGTAAGAAATAATAATGTTTTGAATGGAAATGGTTGCTTGTAGTGTATTTTTGGACACGGTGAATGATATGATTACGATAGTTTGCGTAGGAGGCAAAGTCCATGGACTCTTTTGGTCAACTACAATAACAATACAAAGTTCACACTGGTTGTTCGAACAGTGAGTCAGTGAACGATAATAAGATAGAATGAAGCGATTGGATTGCATCACGCGTCCACACGAAAGCCTTCATTTCGCCAGTACAAGCCTGTTCTTATCGAGTCTTATCAAGGAACGACCTCTTTCCTGTCCACATGAGGGAAAGTACCAATTTGTGTCCCTGTAGTAGCTCTGCTGTGTGCACATTGTTAGTCACATTTTTTTCTTATGGACAGTTAGCCTATAGATTTTTATATTCTTATATTGGTTTAAAGATTTTGATTTTGTTCGGATATTGGGGAGCGAGAATGGGTGAAAGGTGTGAACTGTAAACTTTCCTCTATTCGCGAGAAAAATTGTAAGGATTGAATGAAAATTTTGGTTGGAAAATGCTACTGTTGTGAAGCAAGTGTGCCTAATTCGACAGAACCAGAGAGTGTCTGTTGACTTTCCGTTTGTGTCGTCGGCGTCGTCGTGCCATGGCCTCGGGGTCCTTGACTGATACAGTTGAACGATATATTTTTTTCGGTGTTGACAATTGCAAAGCAAGTTCAAACACGATTCCAAATCTCGAGTAAATTGACACAGGGTCACATTATCACTTGATTCTTCTCGGTTCTTCCGAGTTGTGTCAACATCCAAGAACGGGATTAAGAACCACTTTGGTCCATCCCGTTTGACAACAAAGATTTCACAGTTCACAGTACTTTTCACTTATCATCATTTCTCAAAGATTTTGGAAGTTTCATTGCATCTTCCACTATCACTTTCTGCTTTCAATAAAATCCTCCGTATAAAATATCCTTTGAGTGAGTGTTTACATACAAATTTTGTATTACTGTTATCTCATGTTTGCTTTGTGACCTGGTCCTTATATTGTGAAGAAGTGTAGAAAAATGAGGAAAATAAACAGATAAGACTTCAAGATAAAAGAAATGTTACATTATTGACAACATTTTGTCTGCTTTCGTGTTCTGCTGACTTGTCAAACTTTCTTATTAGTACTTTCAATGTTTCCATTTTTCCAAGATTTTCATAATATGCATGTCAGGCAATATTCTAGATCATTATTGGATTTTCTTAGGTCAAACATCATCCAGGAAACTTGCTATGAGGAAGATTTTGCAGGCAAGCATTAACTAACCAAAACTGAACTACTATGCAGTAATGTTTGCTTGACTAGGGCATTTGTTGACTGATCTTCTTCAATTTCCTCGCATCACCCCAGGACTTTGTGCTCTGTGCATACATTGGAAACTGGAGTCTAGAATGACTGAGATATCACAAATCTAAGCCATCGGCATCCATCGGCATCCATTTGCATTCCTTTTTTGATAATCGTGGTGGGTAAACGAAGTTTCTTCCGTGTTTTCTCTGGCCTAAATTTGAACCGGAGATTAAACTTTGAGGAGAAACAAATTATACGTGATACACATTCAGAATGTTGAATAATGCCCTTTAGCCGTCCAATCTTAAAGCAACACGACACCATAACGAGGAAGTCCAAAACGACATTGACGATATGTTGATTCCAACTCGGGAATTTTGACCAGAGTGAAGAGTGAACCATTTTGGTAGGTTTTGATGGGTTAGGCACGTTGATGGGATGGCGATGGGAATGGGACGTAGGTTTTTGTGTGCTGTTTGCTATGTTGATTTTGGATGGGAAACGAAATCGATTTTCTCGGGCTCTTGACGAACAGCAGCCCGCTACTTCAAGATTGACATAGAAGAATATATCATTGTAAGCGGAGAGACTGAGAGTACTACGAATCATGTGTGTATTTGGAATTGTGGTGACTCGGAGGCGAATGGAATGTGGTCTTCTGGGAATGAATCCAACGGAAGAGAAAAGATTTCTCTCGAGAGACTATAACTGAAACGATGTTATACTAAACGTACTCCGTTTTAGGCATCATCTCTTTTCATTGTACGAATTGGAAGGAGAAGGGAATCGCAAATAACAAGAAACCAGTTTCAGTTTGAGACGAAGATGAACAATCGAAAGGAAAGGCGAATCCATGTTATTTATATAGGGTTTCATCATTGCTGAGAAAATTATAACCGCAATAATTGCATTGCGGAAAAGTTGTGAAAATTGATCATGATCATAAAATTGAAAAGTCAACTGGAGCATAAGAAGAGAAAAGTGTGTATGAGAATGAGATATGTATAAAAGATAAGGAAAGGAAGGATATAGTGATTGAATGCGATTATGCTGAAGTGTGGAGATGAATGAAGATGAACAAAAGTGAGTAGCTGTTTGATGTTTGGTAAGATGGATTTGTGTGGAAAGTTATTGGTGAAGTAAACACGGCAAGGGAGACAGAGAAAGAGACACAAGGAGAGGGAAAGATGATGATAAGAAGAGAGTCAGAGTGAGAGACGGAGAATTTGAGTAGACCTCATTGATTTGTAAAGGGAAGGGAACGGGAGAGAGAGGTTTTTGGGTTTTGGTTTTCGGATTTTCGGAGGAGACGGAAGTAGGGAGAAGAAGTGAAGGGCGGGTGAGAGTGTAAGAGGCAGTCGTCGGAGTGATAGGCTCTGTTCCTCGAGTCGAAGGTGGAGTTTGGTCGACGGGAGGATGGGCAGGCCGAGACGTCCTCTCCTTTAAGCTTCACGACGTGGACGAAGCTTTGCTCAGTTTGCTTATGATGTTTAGCTAGATCAAACACACGATGGGTTGTGTACCGATCCACGTGCTCTGTTTGTTTTGACAATTATTCTCCTCTTCTGACTGACTGTGTGTACCCGAAAGCCCGCAAAAGATCGGGGTCCGAAAAAAAAGAACGAGGTCTCTCAACAGCTCATCAGCACTAGACTTTCAAAACTCATCAAGCACCACAGGAGCTATTCAAGCTTCAAAAATCCTCCAACGCCTACCAATTGTCTCACACAAAGGAAAGCAACAAAGACAAAAATTCCTTCAACATCCCAATTCCCAATCCTTGACGAATTTTCAAAATTGGTTGAGTTGAGTTACTAATTTCCTGTGTCATCATCAGCACCGCAATTGACGTGCCCTTGTCTTTTTGTCTACATTCAAGAGTTTGTACAAACAAACTTCTGGAACGGAATTCGCGACAATTCAATTACTATACTTTACTTCTCCCAGTTCGCAAAGAAAGTCACAAGGTAAGCATTTTTTCCAAACATTGCATTTTTCATTTGTTTGTTGTTGTTTAATAGTATTACCGTTGCATTTTCGTCACTGACCCACGCACACAAACACACGCACACGCACACTTGTTGCTTGATTGAAAAGTACAACAACTCATTTACCAAAGACGAGACACACACAGACAACACACACACAAAGTCCACAAAATCAACAGTCAGTCGTCGGAGCATCGTCAATGACGATGGTTCTCATTTCTTGTTCAGGATTCTTCTTCCGTTTTCGTTTGTGTGTATATTTGTAATGTGTGCGAGCTGAGCTTGTGCACTCTCTGTATAAACTCAACTGTGTCTACATTTGGAGAGTAGTAGGATCAGGGCAGGGAGTCATAGGCACCCGGGACCGGATTTATTTGTGATCATCATCATCACTATCCTCTCTTTTCACTCTATACGCAGTGAACAAATACAAACAACGTCCCAAACTAAACTCTTTTCTCTCCATGTGCTGTCATTAGCCTAACGCATATACTAGTTCATGTTTGTCCTCAAGAACGATGCGTCTATAGACTCACTACTAGTTCATATTTGTCTTCTCTCACACTTGACTTGTCACACACTCCTACTCCTTCAAAAAGGTTAATCATTTTTCTTCTACTGCCCTTTTCTCCATTATACTAGTACATATTCCAGTTCTGTCAACAGTCAACATTAGCATTGATCCTAATTTTACACTAACATTTTTAGGGCATACACATTGTCATGTCATCATTTACTTTCCTTTTGTCAACAATACAAATTAAATACAGCTCTGATTGATTTCCATGAATGAGTTTTACAATAAGCTTTAACTATTACTATAAAAGCCAAAAGTGCTACTACATTAGTAAAATTTTGTGATTTTTTTTCTGTTTCTAATTTGTTTAGAACAATTTCAAACAAGTTTCAAGACACCAGTGATGCGATTGCTCAGTGACTGCTGTGTCCAAGATTTCCGAATTTATCAGCTTTTTACAGTACACAGTACACGCTATATTAATGTCTCTTTGTTATTGTCCCCTATGACGAATTCCACAACTGCCTAATCTGCTGTTGGTCCAATGATTGATACCGGAAACAAGTTATTTCGATATTATGTATTCTGTGATTCCTAATCATTCATTATCTAGGAGAGATGAGCTTGAGAAGCGTGCAAACAAAGCACAAAAAGCTATATTACTACTTTGGCATTGTATTCATTTAATGTACCTCTCTTATGTGCCAAAATCGTACTCTGTGTACGATTCAACATTTTCACTATAGTTAATGCAAGCAAATGATGTTTGAAGATGACTCACAAACCATACGAAGTAGTGAGTTACAGTACTGTGGAATTATTACAATCAGTCATGCACATATCAGTGTGTGTGTGTGATAAGAAGAGAAACTCGCGCCCATTGTCAAAAATCATATCACTACGCAGTTTCATTCACAGGGTTTGAGATGAGAGCCATGAACCCAGTCAAAAATCAATTATAAAAAAAGAGAATTTCTGATTTTGTGCTCATAATTCCGAGTAAAACACATTTCCTTTCTGAAAATCTTTGATTCATTGGAATTCGAACGAATTGTCGGAATGTTTAATGTTTGAATCTGAATCCACCAACTACAAAATGCTAAAAATGTATGATTTGATAAATTAATGATATTAATATATGTACTTACTTGAATTGCCATTGTGATCAAAGAAATGTAGGAATATGGTGGTTTGGCGTGTGTGTAACTACGTCGATAGGTCTTGGCACTGGCAGCGGCGGCCGCCCCGGAATTAAGACTACTATTTGAAATGACAGAGGCTTCTCGAAAACTGCCGGCTGAGGTTCGTCCAACTCCGCCATGAGTGGGACTTGGGCCACCGTTAAGACTGAGATTGTCACAAGAACCAGAGCCCATTCCACTCAGTCCGTTGTAAACACCGCCTCCTCCTTGACTCATACACGGGGTTGCTGATGGAGAACCCATTTGACCATATGACATAGTCGTCGGTGACATACAACCAGGCTGACCATGACCACCGAATTGACCACAGTTGACTCCGCCGTAGGTCATGCCCAGGTACGAAGTTGGTTGTGGGGACAATGAAGTTTGTCCCGCTAATCCTCCATTTGAACATTCTGTTGAAGAGTAACCCAACTTGTTTTGGGGCAACATGCTCATTTTTCTACCCGTTCGGGTATTTTGTACGGTTTCTTCTCAACGTTCACAAAACTAAATTTCCTTTCTTTTCGAATTTCGTTTCGTCGTCGATAGAACTAACGACGAAGACAAATATAGTGCCAAGTATTTCAAAGTTGACTGTCAATTTTGAGTACCACTGTTCAAACCGAAATTCGTAAACTGTTGTTTTCACATATAATGACTCTCTGGAATCAATAATAGTCGTTGGTAAACATATAAACACAAACGTTGAAAGTTGGAACACTTTTACAAGGTTGTCACTGTGAAGAAGTAGGGAACTAAATGAATCCCGAATAGAAACAACACCGGAACAACATCAGTAAAAAATGAGTCGACACAGACAAATCGTTGAACTCTTTTTGCGTCTCGGCTGAAATTCCTCATTCAAGTTCCGGTGGATCTCTATAATATGTGTTTATTTATTTCACAATAGACAAATAATGAGCATTGAACTCCGATTCATACTGACTGAACTGTCTCTCCGGCGTTCCGACTGATGATACCGATGGGAATGACTGATTAACCAAATCTCCAACAAGGCAAACATGAACGCGGACGGTTTACAAGGAAAACCAAAATATTTAGCAAAGGCTGAATTCGAAGGATGATTTTATAATCGAGTAAATACGTATAAAATCCCAATTTGCAGTAAAAGTGGCAAACAAAACAGTCGCTGAAAAAGTCAATCACTGATAACAGAGCAGACGAACAACGTCACTTGTGTGATGCTCTGACAAATCGGTACTGAAGTCAAGTCTGTGAATCCAGGAGATGTAAGGCTTATTCTTCTGCATACATTAACTGCTGATATGTTGATAATAACATTCAGGAACACAAAAGTCGCCTCCTGAAGACAGATTGATTGTTCAAAGCTAATAAATTCGGAAATCTTGGACACAGCAGTCACTGAGCAATCGCATCACTGGTGTCTTGAAACTTGTTTGAAATTGTTCTAAACAAATTAGAAACAGAAAAAAAATCACAAA
>JABASF010000723.1:0-33231 GCA_019776145.1 Harlomillsia oculata
AGCCCATAAGATATAGTATATAATAATAAGAATAATACATTGAACGATAACCTAAAGAGTCATATTTAATACAAAGTGAGATTCTAATTGGGTTAACGCCATTCTCAACTCTACTTGGATAATTTGTTACTGGCAGTGCTGAGCTCACTTTTTCTGCGATGTAGATACATGTGTTTGTAGTACACGCCTTTGGAACTAATCCTTTTGTTACAAATGGGACACATGAGAATGACCCCATCATCTAAATGAGTTCTCTTGATATGCACCCTCAAGCTAGTTTTCTTCACAATTTTCCCGCATTTCGGACATGGAATGAATCCTTCGGGAATTATCTCCACCTCGTCATCATCATTTGTCTTCGATCCCGCAAATCTCCCTTTGGAGTTATTACTTCGTCCTCCCACTCCTCCTCGCCCACCTCCGTCCACCCTTTTCTTACCCGAAAACACTTTTCCTTTACCAATTCGACCCGGGAGTAATTTACTCGTCGGCTTCCGAGGTGCGGGTATGTGTTGTTGTGCAGACGTCACGAAAGATACTGTAGGAGGATTTGCTGCTACATTAACTGATGGTTGTGTAGACGACGGGAGAAGAACTGCAGATGACGACGTGATGGAGGATTGAGCACTTGCATGGAAACTTGGTCCATTTTCCCCACCAGAATGGTTGTCATTTCTGTTTTCCATATCGAGGAAATTAAAAGCAATAATTGCATCTTCATTTGTGGTTCCACTGCGAATCGTTTGAATTGGTACCGTCACCCCGTCTCCGGTTGTGTATGTTGTATACACTGTCATAGGATCGGCAGAGATGGGCAAATCGTTCAAGTTTATTCCTTGTTCAGCCTGCATAAAATAATACATTAAAACGTTTAATGACACTTCTGCGGGCGTTACTCAAAAAGATGTTTTCCCTATTCAATAACATTAGCCATAAAATGTCTTAGTTATTACGTTATGAGCTACATATCATACATTATTATGTGTAATAAATCCGTCCACAATAACCACTGGATCCGCTACGTTCGATTTTTGCGCAGTTGGTTGTGATGTCCCCAATACAATCCGATGATGAGACGCAATCTGATTGGATTGCAAATGCTCAGTCGAAGAATAGTTGTTTCCATTCACCGAAGAAGATAAAGTGATGTGCTCCGGGATACTCATACGATACGAAGAATTCTCAACTGATCTTGTTTTGTTTGAAGAAGCAGGTACGACGGAATTTCGACTCAATCGCGTATTTTCTCTCTGATGATTGTGATGATCCACAACGGCTTGTTTCGTAGCCACTGGCACTGGAACATTTACAATGGATTTGGCACTTCTTCCACTGTTATTATTACTGGTATTAATGCTACAATTATTGCTGTTATTGTTGGAAGTATTTTGTGCAGGAGATTGATGAAACACGACACTTGAAGTCGTGTCATTACTCAGATTGATGTTCTCCTCACATGACATCTGTTTGATCTCGTTCAATCCAGCGATAAACAAGGACTCTGCTGTCTTTAAAAATGATTCAAAATCTTCCTGAGTCGCCGTTAAATTTCCTTGATAAATCCACTGTAAGATTTTATCAAAATCCGCTGCTCGCGTTTGTAGTAATAATATTGCTCCAGGTTGAGAGCTGCCTTGTTGCTACATAAATTCAAAATAAAAATATCTGTTACACTGTACGCCGATCATCTGTGAACAAAACATTGCCATTCTGATGAGCCATTAAATCAAACATCATGAAAAGCTCACCACGAAAATGTCGCGAAAATAAGGACTCCATAATGACAAAATGAGTTTATGTGCTTTGAAAGATCGACCTTCACACACAAATGTCACATCCGTCAATTCATCTTTCAAATACAATGATGACAGCTTGGATGTTAAAAACTTGTCGAAATGATTGTTTTTGTAAGAAAATACGTTCATTCGTAACGATGACATGTTGACTTTTTTTCAAAATTGCACTAGTTTTGTAAACTGTTGAGTACTAATACCCCTTCAATATCAATATGGACATTATCAACACGTACCAAACGAATTGAGACCGGTTTTTAATATTCATACTGTAATTGTACCACTGAAATTAAGGTGAAAATTTGCATAAGTCAAAACTCAATTTAATTGCCATTTAATTCACGAATTTTCACGAATTCGTGTTCGATTGTGTGAGGCACCGACACGACTCCGCAGCGCAGACAAAAATGTAAACAGACGGGTTTTGAATGCAGCGCCTTTGCTGAGAGAATCAAAGCTTTGATCCACGCTTTCAAGATCAGAAACGTTGTTTTTGTATTTTTATTA
Source organism: Harlomillsia oculata (assembly GCA_019776145.1). NCBI lineage: Eukaryota > Metazoa > Arthropoda > Collembola > Entomobryomorpha > Oncopoduridae > Harlomillsia > Harlomillsia oculata. The sequence goes on from JABASF010000723.1 coordinate 2,301, forward strand.
TTTCGACAAATCATGACAAATTCAATAATTAATCGATTCCAATAATATTGATATTGATTGTTGAATTGTTGATATTGGATAAAGTTGGCGATGGCGATGACATTGAGATTGAACATGATGAACCAGATAAGATCGACATTTGAAGGCGTTTGACATGACACCGTGACCTTTTCGATCGCGGTCACGGTCATAATATAGTCATTTTATCTTACATGGAAATGGAATGGATATCATTTCAAATTAAACCGAATTTATCTAACTAAATGCACGGTATATGTATATGAGATTACTGGATTAATTTTCTGCGCACAAAACAACATAATATATAATTAATTTGAAACCAATGCTCAATGCGTCATAGATTAGGAATAAATCCGCCGCTTGCGACTGGACAGACAAATAAAAAAAAGTAATCATGAAATGAAATCATAAAAGAGACGAATGTTTGGTTGGTTTTATTAACGTAGATTGTTAGCATTTTGCAAATCTGATGTTTGATCGTTTGATGGAGATGACAATCAGAATTCAGAATGAATGTGATTACCGAGAAATAATTTATTTACTCGAGTGGTCTTATTGGATTTTTGCTGTCAAGTAATCAGTGAAATCCACTTTTGTGACTGTTGGTTGGTGGTTTACCCTGTTTGACTTTGGATTTGAACGGAAAACTAACAACAAGAGCAGAGCGAGCACAATGCACTATCGTTTTTATTATCTTTGTAAATGAATGTGACCAAATGACGATGAAGATCTCGTCAGTATACTATCCGTATCCCATTACAGAAATAATATCGTTTCGTGATGTCTAAACTCTTATCATTTTTATATCCATGCTTTTTGGCCTCAAGGGGCTTTAACGATTTTATTTCTACTCATGACGAAATCTCACCCCTGTCCTGCTCCTCTCATCTTCATTAGAATTCTTCTCAGTCATTGTCACAAAAGACCTCAACGACATGTAACTCTATCCCATTGTCCTTTCTTCATCTTCACTTTTGTCGTCTATTACACCTGCACACTTTCCATTTCTCTTTAATTCACCAAAGTCTACAAGAATAAGAAGATTGGCAAGTAAGCGTTCCGTTTTCAGCTTCACAACAGTTGCAAAGTTACTTTACTAATACTAATTAATACTTTACTAATATTACTAATATACTGTGCTGTAGTTATTCTTAAATACTGGATTAGTTTCAATAATTTAGTTTCAAAAGTATTATTCCGATTTTTTGAATGGCTATTATACCAATAATAGTAACTTTTCCAATAGGTTTCCCAATATGCGGATCATTTGGACAATTTTTGCATTAGGAGTTGGAATAACTCTTCTGAGTGATTGTGTCACTGCAGTGGATTCAAGTTTCGGTGAACCTTGTAGTGCCACTCAACACTGTCTTGTCAACGCTAACCTCATTTGCAGCAATGCAACAACAACTGGCACTTGCATCTGTGGAACAGGCATGTTGCATGACAACTTGCCGTATTCACTAAGTTGGACTTCAAATGCTACTGCGTGTCAAGCAGACTTGAATTCCGGGTGTGTTGGAACCCCTCAAAATCCAGTGTCGGGTAGAAACCGAGGAATCCCTTGTAAGGATACTCTTACTTGTGTCCAACAGAAGGAATTGCCAGTAGGAGTTGGCATTTGTCGCTTGCTTGCTCTGCAAATTTCGCATGGGCAACCATGTAGTCAAGTCGATCATTGCGCTGTCGGAGTTGGTCTTGTATGCACAAATGGAAAATGTGATTGTGCGACAGGTCCCTTGAATCACGACCGAAACTATACATTGACGTGGTCCGGATCCAAATGTGTGGGTCAAGTAAATAGCGCTTGTACAGGCACAAGCCAACATCCCTTGTCACCTAGAGATAATGTGGAATGCGTTCCGGACTCGGTTTGTACTCAATTGGGTGACATGCCTCCAGGTGTCGGATTCTGTAGAAGTACTGCAGAAGTTACAACAACTACAACAGTAACAACTACAACAGCTAGTCCTACTAGTACCGATCCCAGTTCTACCACGGCAGGGTCAGCCTCCATTTCCATTGGACAATTCGGATTATTGTTGTTAGGTTTAGTCGCAATGAGATTTCACTACTAAATTCATGGTTCCACTGTGCCGTTAGCTGTAATTGGACGAAATATTATGGAATAAATAAAATTTGACAACAATTATTCAATGATCTTCCTTTCACTTTCAAGTTCTTTAGGCCATGGTTAATGGCAAACCATATTAATAACTTTTGTTCTATCAAAATCATGCATTGTCGTATAGCATAAATATACAGCTAGAAGGAAACTCCGAGACAGATGATGTAAGCGATCGTAATCTGAATGTCCTTTTATTACATTTATGAATTAAACATCACGTCTGTTGAACAACGACAGAATATGACATATTTTGACAGCTATCGCATGAATATACATTTGCTCAGAAGGTTATTTGGCGGAGAGGAAATGTATCACCATTTTATTTTGATTCTCCATCTATAAAAGTCATTTCTGATTCCATTCGTGCTAAAACTGAAGAGAACATTTCAATCGCCATACCCAAAGAAAGGAAAATTGATTTTAATAATCAAAACCCTGATTTTTAATTCAATAAAATTTAGTATGGCGAAGTCCCATTAAGCCCTGCGAGGGTATGACGTCACAAAAGTTGGCTAAAAGGTGCGGAGGGACAAATGGCTTGTAGATAGGGAATAAAAACACCCGTACCCTGGCTGAGATCAACATCAACTACTAAAATTGTTTACTGTCTTATTTTAATAACAAGTTTGACTTTCTCAAGCTTCAAACAATGGTGATCAACGGAATCCTAAGACTATTTAAAGTCAAATCGAACATTCAAGTGCGTTTCGTCCTGATAATCTTGATATTGAAAAACGGAGTGAGTGTGGAAAGTGGGAAAACCTTTGGTGAATCATGTACGAAACAGTACAATGAGTGTGACAATACATTGCATTGCTATGACAAACAATGCTCATGTTTAGGACGTGGGCCAGTAAATGATCTTACAGGGATAAAGATTGGAACTCTGAGTACGGAATGGAATTCAAAATTAAAATATTGCGTCTCCGTTCTAAATTCACTGTGCGCGGATTCCAATGATAGTTCAGCAAAGTTGATTTTTGCACCATGTAAACCTAATCTGATGTGCTTGCCATTAAACAGCAGTATACCTGGAGTTGGAATTTGCATAGATAATCCTCATGGGCACAATAATCAGTCATCGGAGTTCCCTGAAGTCGACAGTGCCCATACAAGTACAAGTGGTAGCCGAGCAGTAAAATCCACACTGATGTCCTCACTTTTTACGGTTATCATCATTTTACCCAAACTTATGTAAATTACACCGTGGAACAACGGATGTATACATTGTATTGCAATGTAAAATGTAATGCACAAAAGCAATGATAATTCTGTCTATTAATTATTAATATTGAATTACGTGAATTAAAACAAATGATGATTTAACAAAGTTCGCCCTTGTGTTTATCATTTAACATTGACACTGTATTTCCGGATTAAATACCCAAGTTCATCATTTACACAATGACAATTACAAAAGTGTTACAAGTTGAACAGTTGAAAACTTAAATTGAAACCGTCAACGAGTGCTTCCTAAATTTCTGGTGGAGTGTATTGATTTAAGCTGAATTCAGACTTTATAAATGGTAAGAATCTAAATAACGATCACTATACTCATTAATTTGCTGAGATCAAAATACCCTGTTAAGGCACATACACGTCGTTTATTACAGGTAAAAATGCGTCTTGTAACTGTTTGGCTGCCTACTTTTTGTTGTATTGTCCTTCTGTCAAAACTTGGACTTGCAGTTGATCTGACATTGAATCCCAAAACATACGGAGCAGACGTGATTGACGGAGTTCATCAAAAACTCAAACAATTTTCTCTTTTTCAAGATGACTATCGGTTTCTTACTCGGGTGGCTTATGTAGAATCAAAATTTGGGGCAGACCCAAAAACTTATAGAGAGGATTTTTATGGCGGAATATGGCAAATAGAACAACTTGATTATGCGACTACGACAATTGCCCAGTCGAATTCTACTTTAGACAACTTACACAAAGAAATTCTTCAAGCTTGGGGCATTGATTGGAAAAAAACAAGATGGGAAGATCTTTTGAAACCTTTTTACTCGGGGTTAGCATTTCATTTGTTCTTTGCATATAAATTTCCGAACGGGGATTTTCATTATCCCGACACCATACGAAAACAAGCAAAATTTTGGATAGACTACATCAATCCTTTGCAAACTGAAGAATACTTTGTGAATGCTGTGTCAAAGCTTGAGAGCGAGATGATCTGTCGTGGGAAAATTGATTTAGTTATCGCTCTGGACAGCTCAGCAAGTATCACGAGTCAAAATTTCCATAAGGCGAAACGATTTGTGGCTGATTTAGTCACTCACGCGTATTCCAATGTGACTGTCAACAAGGGCTTCATCACATTCTCTGACTATGCCGTTGTCAACCTTGATATCACACATGATATGTCAGAAACTCAAGTGAACGACAGGATTCTCTCGGCCATGTACATGGGAGGCTTGACAAACACACATTTAGCAATTAATCGTGGACTCGAAATGCTTTCAATTCGATCTGACACAATTCCTAGAGTTGTCATGGTTTTCACTGACGGGCGTTCAAGTGAACCAAATAATACAATCATTTCAGCTGAAGCACTCAAGACCTCAAACATCATATCATTTGCGGTTGGAATCGGATCTTCTATTGATCATGACGAGCTTCTAATTATTGCCGGAGGTGACAAGTCGCACGTCATTGCCGTCGCCTGCTACGACGATCTTGCGGAACTACCTTACAGATTGAGTGATGAAACTTGCCAATTGCCACAAACACCCCCTCTAAATCAAGCTTTCCAGGATACTGTTGATAAGAAGGAACGACGATACTTCACCTATCATATTCCTCCTGAAGGAATCAATGTCCATGTGAAAACTCTGACAGGAATGACACAAACCTACTGGTCCGATTGGTTTGAAACTCCGTCCGCTGCTATACACACCGGTGAAATTACAACTTCTACGTTCATCCCGGGGAAACATAATACAAACAATAGTAGCATCTTTATAAGTGTTCAAGGACATGAAAATTCTGATACTAGTAGTCATTTTATTATAGAAACATTATTTGTGAACAGTTCTTCTGGGCAATTCTCAATCTTTTATTCATTGAAGAATATTCTGTTTACTTTTATTTCTGTTTGCATTACTAGTTATTATTACTATATTTAATTACTCAACACCATTCCTATTAGACGATATATGAGTTTGTACTAAGTGACTCCATGGGAAATGAAAATGGGCATGATGAAGTTATAAAAAGAAAACGTAATTCAAAAAATGATAACATACTGATAAATTTATCCTGAGTTTTAGTCGGATACTCTTTTTGCATTTGTCATAATCGTTGTTGACTTTCATGAGAGTGGGATAAGGTCGGCAAATGCGGACTGGTCTCATTACCTTCGCCAATTTGCCAGTTTTTTTTATGTAAAGCTTAATATACTTCGTGGAGTGCAAACGACAGGGGTGCACATGCATGGAGACATGCAATAATTCCTTCTTGGGGTAATTTTGGTGGGGATTTTTACAAAGATTTGGAGCCAGGAGAGAGCGAGGAAAGGAGCAAAAAACCATGATACAGTGCCTTGACCAGTATCAAGGTCAGCTGAATTCTCATGGATCGGTAGGGTGGATAGTGGTTGGTTGATGACGATGGACGATGACTGACGGTAACAGACAAAGCAGCAACAGAAATAGTGAATAAATGAATAATATACCTATAATATAGAAAATATAGATACAAGAGTAGTGTGGAGAAACGAGAGAAGGAAAATTACTAAAGGAACGAGTAGTGAGCCAGTGAGCCAGCCCTGGCCCTGCACTCCATGCACACACAAGCACACACGACTGCAAGTACACTGTATACTGTACAAAGAAACAACTTTTTGCTTTCTGGGGACCCGTGCAAATGTGGAACCGGCCGGCTAGCTTTTTAGCTTGTTTCACGTCTCATGAAAGGAAACACTGTACACTGTACAAAGAAACAACTTTTTGCTTTCTGGGGACCCGTGCAAATGTGGAACCGGCCGGCTAGCTTTTTAGCTTGTTTCACGTCTCATGAAAGGAAACTGAAAAGCCGAGAGAATCCTCCTCAGTTGCCCTTCTCACGTCTTTCTGCAACATACAAATTTCACCTTCTCCAGTACTTTTTAGTCGCTTTTGCGAGTTTCTCTCCGTTTCCTCATTAATTGTTTTACGGAACAATAAAACTTGATTTCTTTCAAAATGCCACGAGCCAAGGATTCTCCTGAACGTGACGAGCCCGTATCCAAGAAATTGTGTAGCGGGACTCCACAGTTCAAATTGACTTACTTCAATTACCGCTGGTTGGCTGAGCCCATTCGATTCATGTTTGAATACAAAGGAGAAGAATTCGACGACGTTCGCATTAAAGACGACGAATGGGACGGTGTCAAGATTAGTAAGTCTAGTGTTTTTGCCCTTTCTTTCTAGCAAGAATATCAAATGTAATTCTCAAATTTTGCAGGCTATCCAAGTATATAAGGCACGCCGTTACTATATAGTTGACAATTGTTTTCAAAAACTTTTTAATTGTATACCTAGCATTGAATAGGAAGTACGATTCCAAACTTCCAATTCTACGTACTTATTAACTAGCGTTGTTATGTCTTAAGTAATATTCAAGGACGAAAGTTCGTGTTCAGTCTTTGGTGTTCGTTTTGCTTTTAAAGAAATTCTATTTGATCAATATCAATATTTTCAATCGCAAATTATACATACGAAGCTTAGCGAATATTTTATATTAAAAGGTTGTCAAATATTATTGGAAGTGACATACATTTTACGATATTGAAGAAAAGCAAAGATGACATAATAAGAATTATTTGTCCTATTTCGTTATTGAACAGACTATCGTTATGGAGTTTTGCCTGTCCTTGAGGAGCACAATGGATTGAAGCACTCTCAGTCGTTCTCGATTGCCCGTTACCTTGCAAAAAAATTCCACTTGGCCGGTGAGAACGACGTTGAAGCGGCCAAATGTGACGAGATCGCTGACTGCCTAAAGGACATTCTTCAAGGTCAGTTGTGCAAAAACGTTTTCCCTCCTCACCTTTTGCTTGGGTTTTCTTGTTTCTCTCTTTACCTCCTAGACCTCCTTCCTCTCCAATTCTAATGCGGGTTCCTTCTAAATCGCATCATTGCATTGCAATTCTTATTTTTGCACATAACAGCATTTCAAACTAGTCCGACTCTCACTTGAATTCTCCTACCGCCCATATGCCCTCCACACAACTCCACACAGTTTGGTTTATCTCAAGTGCCAGTCTTTGTTCATCCTGCCCTAAAAGCCTAAAAATCACATCTGCCGTCCTTTTTGCTCTTTTTATCTTGCTTAGTCATAAATAAAATTAAGTTGTTCGGCTCGACTCGGTATCTTTACTATGCATGGGTACAATCGTAGAATGGATTGTAATGAGGTGCAGACGTGCAGAGTGCTGGCCGGTCAACAATATAAAGCCGCCATAGTACGGAATGCACACATAGTGCGAGCATCGCCTTAAAAATCCGTATCCTTTGTTTCTTAATTATGTATATATGTGCTAATTATCGTTTTTATGACAACAGATGTCCGCGACACATTCTCTGATGACGAAGCCAAGAAAACCAAGGCAAAGGAAACCGTAGCCAGTGTGACAGCTCCGAAATTCCTTACCACGATTGAAGCTGACTTGAAGGTCAATGGAGGTAAGTTCCTTGTGGGTAAAGGACTCACTTGGGCTGACTTTGAATTGGCACACTGGACAGATATGCTGGAAAGTGTCATTGAAAACTCCATCTTGGACAAGTACCCTACCATCAAGGAACATCAGCAACATATTTTCAACTTGCCCCAAATCAAGGCATGGATTGAGAAGCGCCCTGTCACTGAGTATTGATTCATTTCCAAATCCAAACCCAAACGTACATTTTCATTCTTATAACATTACATAATTGATTGGAATTCATCTTACAATTTCGTACTCATTCAGATGTTGATTTACAATTCCTGCATTTTGCGTACTCTTATTGGCTGTTGTGTTCATTGCTGTAATTTCTTTCATTCAGTATTCAATAAAATTCGTATGAATTGGCAACAATTAATTGTCAGTGTGCGTTTATTCAGCATTGAGTCTTTTTTACGAATCAACAAAGATGAAATGGGCTTTTTGGCACTATTTTACAATTTACATTTCCCAAAGTGTTTCTTTTTGACCCTGTTGTGTTGTAGCATAATGTAATAACAAAAATTATAGATTTTTACATGCCTTCATTTGTAAAAACGAAGTACCAAAAATCGATAGGGATTGCAAACAAGTCTATAAAGTAGACATTGTACTTTAATGATACTTCGCACTTGTCAAAATTGATTTTTTGAGTATTATTTGTCACAATAATGGATTTTCTTATTGCAATTTGATGAGCAGCAAAACCTAAAGTAGTTTTCATATTATCGTTCAGACACAAAGTGTGCTTCAATAAGCAAGCATTAGTGGAAAAAAAAGAAATTAAGTTTCGAACTTCAATTTTTGTTCCATACTCAAAATTAAAAAACGAACAATCTTTAAATATTTAACCAGACAAAATTTCCTAACTACTGCTAAACATTCTTAAAATGCATTACAGTGGCCACTTGTTTTTGTTCTTTTTTATCCTCATTCATCGAGGACTGGGACAGAGGACCAGCGGAAACGGAACATTTGGGGATTCTTGTCCATGCAATGAAGGCTCGTACCTTCGTTGTGTCGCTAACGTTTGTGGCTGCCCTTTCAACGAAACCTTGAACGGAAAGTGGTTCGACACCGAATGGTCACCAAGTAATTATCGTTGCTTTGGTCGGAACGGATCCGTTTGTACTGGAACTGACAATTATCCACCACCACGAAATCAGTCCGTACTCAATTGCATAAATGGATTATCGTGTCGTGCAACGGAAGGAGATGGATCTGAACTTGGCTTTGGTGTCTGTAGTTCTGCCTCATCAACCTTCGTCACCTCTATTCATCTAAATAGAATGTACAAGTCAATAACCGTCTCAACCTGTCTTTTGCCACTCATCGTCACAGCATCTTGGTGAATTCACGTCAGCAATGCTACTACAACTAACCCGCAAAGAAAAATGATTCACTCAAGTTCAAATGTCTTTTTCACTTCAGTACCGCAAAAGTAACAACCAACTACTAAACTTCGGCAATACCATCAACCTTTAGTTTATCAACGTATCAAGCGTTCTTGTAGTAGACATCAAGTACATTAATCCTTAATTTATAGTGTAATTACGATCACTGTACTATACATAGTAATCGTTGAATAAATACTATGGGTTGGCGTAAATTAACAAACCCATATTAAATGAATGCGTTAATGTATACGATTGCATTGTATGGATACTTGGATACACCACTAGAGTAAATGTTACCTTTGGCCTCGGGATGTCGGGATATAATAGAATATAAAAGAATGCAAGGACAAATTAATAAAATACGAATAGGTCTCACTTTGTGTGATAGTTTTTCATGTCTGGCTTACTGATACAAGAACGTAGGGTGTACCAGTGAATGCCGATTAGGTAAATCAATTCACAGCAACGAGCATCAACTTCGTCAATTTGGAATATAATAGGAAATATAGGTACATTGGTGACGGTGACTGATTGTTACTGGAAACATTGTCTACGTGCAGCACCGAGTCATATATTATCCTAAAGCTTAATAAAGTGTATTGTACTAACATTATTTTCTTTATCGAAGCGATTGTGAGGAAATCAAAACTCGTAAACAAAATCGTACATGCAGCAACAACATGCACAAATAAACGAGATGTAGGAAAAGGGATCTTAATAAAGAGGCTACGAAACAATAGATTTATTGCTATGATTTTATTGTTGTTCGATTCTTTTCTTTCATTTTATAAGTATAAAATATACTGAAGTTTCAGGGATTATTGTCAGTTAACGTTCAAGTTTGTGGCAGACAAGCATTAGATATAGAAATGCAGAAGCATTATTTATATTTTTTGGTGACTATTTGTTTGCTGGCCAAAAGCACAGATGGAAAAACGGATTTAATTTTCCAATTCAAAAAGTGGAAACAGCATTTGGAGGTGATTTGAATCTTCATTCCCTACGTATACTTTCTCACAGTATTTGCATAACTTCGAAACTCAATTATAAAGTGCAACGAATTATGGTCCTCTAGAAACCTTATTCAGAAGGGAATAAAGGTTGTAAGTCAACTGGAGAGAAAACAGATTTCTGGGGAGCAGCAGCTTGTCGTGACTGTTGCAGTGGTTGCTGTGCGGATGAAGATCTATTCGAAACTTACTGTGGATAATGAAAACATTTGAAATTTTATACATTGCAATAAAAGTATAGTTTTGTTTGTTACTATTACTGATTACTTGTAAAAAGATATTTTGAACATCATTTATTTATATATGCTACCATTTGGGATGCTCACTCAAAAATCCCAATAAATTTTTCTTATGCATGAAAATAAACTCTTTTCGAGCGGATTAGTTTTCAGAAATCGATTGTGTAGTAGTAATTGATAGTACGTGTATTTGAGTGGCTGTACACGTCAGAGAAACGAAAAAGATTAAGTTATAACCTTACAAGTTGGAACTAGAACAATTACCAAGGAATTGGTAGTGGATTTCAAGTGAATTAAGTAGAAAAATGTGCCACAAATTTAGACACAAATGAAAATATTTGAATTTTGTTGTCGTATACATAATACTTTCACATGAGTTTGAACAACTTTTGGCTTTTGAAGAATAAAAGGAATTTGTGTTTTCTTTGATGTTGATTTATATGACGACGACGATGCGGGAGTCAGAGTTGTCGGAGAGCCTTACTTTAGAAACAGACGGAAAGTGCCCAAAGCCGAGGCCTTTGTGAAGTGAACCGGACAAAGTTCTTTGGCATTTTGAATGATCTTATATGTTCGTCTTTGTGGCTTATGGTTTTGGCTTTTTCTTCTCTTATGGTTATGCTGAAGTCCTTCGAGCTCATCTGCAGATGTGCTCTCATCCATTGCACCTTCTCAACTGACAATCTCCACGTCCCTCCAACCGCAGCACTACTCACTCTAATTTGTCCTTCTCCTCTTGTTTCTACTCCAACTCTTGCTTTCGGTCACAAATTATCTAGGACAAAAATGGCCACCACCAAGCATTACACTTCAATTCCTATTTTGTGTCGTTATCAAAGCAGTATACCTCAAAGCAGTTTCAACATCCAAAGATTAAACAAAGGAAAAATGGATTTTTTTTGCAGAATATACATATATATATATATATACCATAGATTTTTCAGTAATTCAACACTTTCATTTTGCCCCAACTACTAGTTTTTGCCATTTGTCATCCACAAAGCGAATGAAACACACTCGCGGGTCTTAAAGACACAGCACAGAAGAAAGTAAAAGAAAGCGAAGAGGCATGCAAGGGGAAAAAAGATGATGGCAAAAGTTTTGCATTGAAGGCCTTGAGAATATGAAATGGCACTTGTACTTTTCCAATGTTCCCAGTGAAAGGTGCAAATGTTAGAGACGGGTAAAGAAATAGAGAAAATTCCCTAGGAACACGAAGTGCGTTCTATTGTCTCACTTATGTTGCGCTTTGGTGACAACTTCCACGTGTCCGCGTCTAGGGTTTCAATCTAAAAAAAAGTTTTTAAATTTTTGTGGTCAACTTTCTTTTTTTATTGGGCAACTTTTCGTGTACATGTGAACTCAAAAACTGGGTTTTATAGATTGTGGCGACCACGACGGGTTGCAAGAGGCGGTTCAGGAAAAGCAGTTCGGGTGTTGTTTGAAAGAGAAACATAATAGGATTGGCGTTCTTAAAAGGTTCAAATGACAATTTTCTTAGAAAATTCACTTCCACGTCCCTTGAAAAATGAATTAATAATTGCTTGTTGAAAGACGAAAACAAGGAGCGCTTGCACGACGAAGTATAGTAAAGCGGAACGGGAAGTGCGAAATGAGGAAAGCTGAAAAGCTAGAGAAAATTTGATTATTACGGAGGACAGAAGGGAACGTGGAACATTGGATCCTTGTGCTATGCTTTAAGAGCTTGCTTGCTGTGAGTTGGATTCTGCTGACTCAGTAAGTGCGTTTTTGCATAAAAGGGATCCAGTTTTTGCACTACTGTTTCCTCATCTAGTCTTCCAACCAAAAGAGCAAAGGAGTAAGCCAACCATTAAAGTCTAATGAACTTTTTAATGATGTGCCCTTCTCTCTGTCGTTTTTCTACCTCCGCGGCATTTACAAACCAAATGCAACCTGACACTTCCTCCTTCTCTACTTTCACTAACATTATCGCTTCCTCTTTCACCTGAACGTGAATTTTCTCCCCAAGTTTCCACTCATTGGAAGTAAATATCGTTTTGCGTAATGGTAAATCAACAAATAATAGAACTTTACTATATATGTTCATTCTTCTTAATGTAGAATGTGATTATATTTCTTAATCCTAATAGCCGAAACCTAATCAACCGTTCTTTCATGCTCGCATTTAGTGATTCCAAGAATTGATTTCTTCAAACTAAACTGTACGTATGTCTACGGGAACAAACCTACTCGTATTACAAATTAGGACAAGACATGCTATTATTTTTCTGATCATTTTCCTATAACTAAAATATATTCAAATGAATATACGCTCATCATATAGCCATCAAAACAGTGAATAATAATCATTTTTAATATAACTGCGCATTCATGTAGTAATAATAATGTACATACATAAAACATTTTACTTTAGTTACTGCGCATTCAATGTACATTTCCATTCTTATGTTTCGTGAACCGTAAAAATTGTCCACTTTAACAGAATCCGAGAAAACTCTTTCATTATTGCATATCAATATAATATAGAATTGTAATGCTTAGAAATAGAATCGTATATTCAAATTGAGAGAATTCAAATGAAGAATTTCGAGAATAAAGTGAGGAATGTAAAGCCATGAAATACGATAATAAACAACAGGTTAAGAGGGAATATTCATGCAATGCGTCGTAGTGTAGACGTGAAAAGGATTGACACAAAAAGATAACTCATCTTATAAAAACCAAAAGTGCCTCCTTTTTTGTATAGCAGGCACGAAAAATTGGCCGGAATGGCCAATAAAATATTCATACATTCCAACAAAGCAAACATTACCAGAGTTTCCGTTTGCCTCCGTATGGAGAAAAACTAGTTTCCGGCTCAATTCCCGTTTTTCTACTTCTCTAAAAAAACCGCATAGACACACGAGAGACAGTTGAATTTTCCTACAAACTTTTTGCTTTTTACTCTGCTTTTTTCTGCGGTTTGAAGTTCACTCTTCATTTCTCAACGTGTAACCTATTTATTCTACTGTATTGGTGTTTTCTCTTACATACGACGGTACGACCCAGACGATCATTTCCAGTTACAAATGCAGTTGCTACAGCATATCAAACATTTTGTAACTTTAGTTTCTTCTTTTAAGGTGAAATTTTTGTTCTCATGACAGTTTTTTAAAAAGAATGATACCGACCGCACATGATTTGATGAAAACCAGATGAAAAGCTTTTCTTCACTTTACGAGCGGGTATAAATTCACGTTTCCTTTTACTGTGTGAGAGAGAACCTGAGATGATTTCGTCCTCGTGTGCCCCATTCCCACAATCTTTAACTAGAACCAAATCCTCAAAGTTTCCCCAGTAATACAGGCTGCGGCTGCAGCTAGGCAACCTCATTACCTTATTCCACTTGTCTACATACCCTCTTCTCTACTTCAGCATCACTTTGTTCTTCACATGAGTGAAACGTGCCTTTGCACACAATTTGCAAAATTCCAGCTCGTGGCATTGTTTATTTTATGTCAATATCGAAGGGGTTTGAACAGTAAACTAATTCAAATCTTTAAGCTGAAATCGGGGGCTCCTCATGGCAGAATTTCAGAAGTTTAGACAGTATTAGTAGTTTGGTATTATATTCCTGTATATTCATTAAATGTTCATGTTGAAACGTTGCAAAAATTGATGCTGAAAAACTCAAAAAATATTTTTATTAGAATGTCTCATTTTTGGTTTTTTGGGGGAGGGGTGGGGAATTTACAGAAGTAACAGTGGAATGCACAGAAAAACCTGAGATAATGAGCTCACGAACGGAAGGAAAGAGTTAGTGTGTCTCATTCTGGAGCACGTTATACTATAAGTACTACTACAAAACTACGAAGCAACTATGGAGTAAAAAGAAGGAAAAGAATAAGTGTCTCTTGTGTTGTATAGTATTAGTGTGCATGGCGAAACTCTGGCGACTTGAATCACACTCGCAGGGCACTCATCCTCTCGCCCGCATTCGCATTGAGTTGAGTCGATTCTTGAGGAACACGGCCCCTTGTAGTGGTAGTTAACCGAGGCAGAGGAGGTAGAGGTAGACGAAGAAGAGAAGAAGTGGAAAGTGGAGAAAGTGAAATCCAGCAGAGTTGCATAGTATGTAGACTTGTAGACACACGAGCCACAGGAGCACATCAGCCACGAGTTTCCCTTTTTACTACGTTTACCTTTCTGTCCCTTTTGGCGTATAAGTGAAACGCGTTTCTGAGTCTGGCACGCATTACACTCCCGACTATCGCCACTTTCACATCCTCACTTTCTCTTTCTTACGACGTCCGGGTAACGTCGTCGTCGTCGTCGCTAAATACACCGAGCAAAACTCGCTTTCTCACTCTTTTGTGTGTAATTCTGTCCTCCCTTTGTGTCCATTCGACCTAAAATTTAACCGAGAGTCAACACTACTGGCAACTTGACACAAACCTGTGCAAATTCTGTCCGCGTGTGCGGCATTGTGCAAATTGTGCGAGCGTGTCACGTACACGCCTATCCTTTGAGATACACTTTTTAACTTTTGCGTGTGTGCGTCTTCCATACTTTGCTCTTTTTCTCTGTTGTTACTGTCTACTGAAGCTTTGTGTAGCATTTTCCACAAGAAAACTTTTTTCCACCACAAAGTTTAAAAATTCTGTGACAAAACGGTAAAGTTAAACATATGAAAGTTATAAAACGATATAAAAAGACCTTTCATGCATGCATTGGTAAATTCTCCCATTGAATTTTGGCAAAGCTCATCCTTTGATGTGGTTTGCCAAGTGTATGAATTGCATGTTATGTGGTGCTGTATGAAGTTGGGCATTAATTGATTTTCCATTCGGTTGCTTTTTCCTCACAGGTTTCTCGTTTAAGGAGAAACGTGGATGGAGGAACCGCTTCCCATTTCCCTTCATTCAAATTGTCCTAAATTGAATCAAAGGTGAGTGAGTGAAGCTCGATCTCATCTTCTCTAGTACTCATTTCCACAATGACCCACTTTGGACCTGTCTATTATAACATACGACTTTTTCCAATGTGCAGGGAAACTGATCTAATTCCCTTTTACCCCATTTTCCAACATCAAAAGCCAAAGAGTTAAAAGAGAGTTTATCTAAAAGTCACTACTAAGCATGGAGAAACAGTCCAACTCATAAATAAGGCATAAATCATAGGTTATCATTGACGCATACTAGAAATCGGTGCACAGAGCAAATCCGGAAGTGTATGAATGACTCTACTCGGTTAAAGTAATCCTGAAATCACTTACCACTTTTGCCACTCAAGCGTAAATGCCTCAAACGGTCAATCGGAACATGTCATGTCATCCCAAACTCGTGTGTCAATTTAAAAGCTTATCTCCGTCTCTGCAAAGGAAAAATAGGATAAAGTTACTACTTCAAGTTGGAATGAGAGCGGATGGATGGTTCAGCTTCAGGTTTCATGTATAGTATAGCAGTTTGCTTGTTTCATCGCTTGAGAGACTTTCACTTCTTCGTGCAGATTCAATATTCAATCCGTTCCCTCGCTTTAATCATGCGAGTCAGTGTAAAATGTCAAAATTTCCCTGACATGATGCACCCATTGAACATGCAACATGGGCGCAATACGACTACGACATGACAGTAACTCTGGAAGGATGCGGTTTTTTTTACATTCGTCCTTCACATTAAAGCACGTGGACAGACAGAAACGGCACGATTGCATGCCAACGTGGTTTCAGCACTCTGTAATCAACATAAGGGTCGTCTCGTCGGACAAAAGTAAATTAAATATTCATTTCCACTTTGATTCCAAAGTGCCACTGCTCCGAAGATGGAATGCGTACTAAACTGAAATTGTGCTGGGCCATATTTGCATTCTTGAAAATGATATGATAAGTTGTAAAAATTGATAAAATTGGTAACATTGGGATCCATATGCATAAACATGTCCCATGTTGAGTTTGCAGAGTCGACATATCCAAATGGATTTTTGATGTAGGCATATTTGCTGAGTTATATTATGTCAACTTCTGCAGACCAAGGAAGGAAGGACTAACATTTACTTGGTCCATTTTCCCTTATCTTTCCATTTGTAGAGAAAAGACAAAAGAAAAGACGAACTAGGAGAATTCACTTGTGGAAGTCGAAGCGAAGGCTGCAAAGGAGCAAAGAGTTAGAGTTTCCAAGAAGTACGTGAGTGCAAGTGGTAGAAAACTCGCTACTCCTCTCGTCTGCGAAACCATTCCATTTAACGGCCACGAGTGAATGCGACAAGGCAAGGCACCACCATAGAAAACGCAGTCATGAATTATTCAATCGAAGGTGCTCCTTCTTTCACACACACACACTCACATGGACCTACTACACACATAATATGCCAAAAAAGACAAAGTATTCCGACTCACTCTTGACTCTCCACTCCACTACTTGCACTTGTACCTACAACTTGCATTACAACATTGTACAATGTTCATGGTCTGTCCGATTCCACGATTCCACGATTCCACCCCCATTCACATTTGGCCACAAACCCATTGCCAAAACCATAATTACATACCATTTGCATACTGGTTACATGTACATTAGACAAAACTCGGGTTGCAAAAGGCCACATATTGCTCTTGACCCACCGTTAATTTAAAAGCACACAGTCATTTAGTCAGGATCCCAACTGTAAATACCCTTTATTTGCAGCTGGAGAATGATAAAAACAAATTAGAACTTTGTTTACATTTGTAAATGTTGCAGTTATTCCAATGCAATTTAAAATGAGGGAAATTTCAGACCGAAAGTGCGAGCGTTTACATACAAATGATACATTAAATTTTAACAAAACAGATGTGTTTAAATTATACCGTAAAATATTTCAGCAGGTAGTTGAAGCTGTGTAATATACGGTATCAACTCTTACAGTTGATTCCCAGTGCCCGAATTCACCAAATGCTGGTTCAAAATTATTTTATGTGATATGTACGTATTAGTTATCAATAAGCATGTTGTTCGTTTGCACACATCCTGACTTCGATTCATCACAGCATCGTTGCAGTGCCATTTCATGTTTGGCTCAAGTGCACTAATAACATGTAATTTGAAAAATTGCCTTAGTACGACGAGATAAAGTTTTCCCAGAAAGAATATTATTTATACTGTTTACCTTAAACTTTGAAGGTATATAGTATTACGTGGTATATTTTGTTTCCTTTGAAAACTTGAAATATTTCTTTGAATGATAGGTTCAATTTGTAGAAAAGTGCTTGAGCTGTGCTGAGCGCCCTTAAAACTTTTCCTTTGAATTGGAGGAACGACGAGAGAAAACAAGAAAATAAAGTCGTGAAGAGGAGGCAGAAATTTCAAAAAGAAAAAGGAGAGAGATAGGTCGAATGTAGTTGTAGAGGTCATCATTCCGCATGACATGTGCATCTTGATGAAGTCCGAACCGAACGAGCACACATCAATCGCCGATTGCGGCAAGGCGAAAGGAAATGCAATCCCCTTTCCACTGTTTTATTTTTCTGTGAAATGTAGTCATGTTCAGAGTTAACATGAAGTTAGTACTGGTATAATGTGCGATGTAACGATACCTTTTACAAGATTCAGTCACTCAGTAAAAATACGCAAGAGAAGACACTCAAGTTTTCTATTTTTCTACCCGAATAATCGTCTCATTTCTCTCATTACTCCCAGGCCATGAGAACTGTTCATGTGAAAAACTAATGGAGTCAGCTTCTTTTTTTGCTTTCCTAGTATTTACTCCGTTTTCTCACTCGCTCGCTCGCCGGCTTGTGTGCGACGTGACAGGCGTATTTCTGTCGGCTATCTCCTCGTTTCCTATACTATAATGTTGAACGTTAAGCAATATTATACGTTTTCCTTGTGCAAATGATGCAATGCTGAAGATGAAGATATAGTTTAACGAGAAGGAAGCAGTGAAACATTAACTGTAGTTTTCATAAGAAATGGCGTCTTTTTGGACTCACTTCTGTTCACACAATTTGAAAATTTTTATACAGTGGGACTCGTCGGTTGTAACGAACTCGCTTGTAACGGAATCTCCGTTGTACCGAACGAATCGGTTCGGTCCCGGCAGGGGAGATCGGGAACTCAATGCTAAAGCCTTCGGTTCTAACGAACTTGGGTGCAACGAACACCTTTTCATGGATTTCAGTATATTTATCCTTGGCTGTAGCGAACTGTTACCCTTAAAGTATCTAAAATGTATCTACAAAACAGCGGAAAGCATTTAAACGGACATTTCGTCATTCTTATGGTGGACATCGGATCCGAGGCGGTTGAAACAAGCATTATAATTAGCATTTCGGACTGATTTCGGACCTATCGGTCTTAAAATGTACCATTAAGTTAACCACGACGTTCCTTAAACAGGTGTTCGTTTCTCATAATAAGTTGAATAAATTATGTTAAAAGCATGGTAAATGGAAAAAAACTATAGCTCGTTTGTAACGAACTTCGGCTATAGCGAACTAGTATGGTCGGTCCCTTAGAGTTCGTTACAACCGAGTTCCACTGTACAATAATTTCATGATCTGTACAAAACCTTGCGAAAAACGTCAAAGTCTGAGATTCTGACAAGTCTCTAAAAAATTGAGCAGTGAATATGCCTGTAATAATGTTGATTTTCGTGCCGGGGATTTTTGATTGAGTAACTGGAAACTTTTCCACTTACCGTGAGTTCCCCTTGAAACTGAAGATGTAAGATTTTGTGATTGCCAAACTTGTCGACACTTCAATTTGGTCAGCATATGTGGCGAACACTAAAGATTTGATAACTTGTCAAGTACACGCTAATGATGCAAAGATTGCCTTTCTCTCCAGTGTGCAGTTGTACTTTCCTATTCCACTTTAAATTTCTCGAAACATATTTTTCAGAGCTATCTTTCAGGAAATATGTTCCCAAACAGAGTATTAAAATAAAGTTTTTGTAGACATAGACGTTACGGCGTATGTGAAAATATAAAGCTCGAAGTGATTGTGTACTAAAGTGACACAACTTTTTCTCGTCCTCTTCTCTTCTTCTGTTTTCTGTGTACGAATAATTTTCCATACAATTCTCAGTATTTTGCAACTTTACTTTCGCTGAAACAGTAAATTGTAGTTTATAAAGTCCTAGGTAATATTATTTTGCTATACCTTTACCCTTATCCTTAAGTTTGAAATAAATAGGTTTCTAGTAGTTTCTAGTTTATTCATCTTGTTTAAGTGTGTAACATAGAATTGTACTGTTTTTCACCCTCTTCACTCTACTTGTTTCCACTTGTCTGAATTTCTCTTGTATACTAGAAAACCGTTTCATGTGACCGAATTCATTTCATGAGCTTCGAAAGTAACATCAAGGAGACAACTTATTAAAAGTCTTCTTTCATTGCTTGTGAATAGTAAAATGTTTTGCTTTTTTAGTTTTTCATGTGAAAGTTTTCTACTGTTAATACTAATTTTGCTAACTGGTTGCTTGCTGACTTGTCTTGAAAACCCCCCTTTGGACATTTTAATTTGTGAATAGTTATGCATACAAGTGAAACAACGAATTTTCAAAGAGTTGACAACCATGCAAATGTGTACATGCAAACAAACAAAAACAGAAAGTATAGGCTGATGCGAAGAAAAGAGAACATGAGACTAGATTTGTTGTAAGAGCCATGTTGTTCGGTTCCTTGAAGTAGCACAAGCTGACACTGATAGGTCGCGTGCAATTAATCTGCAAAGAGCTTTGGTCCTGATGCACTAGCTCATTCATTTACGCTGCAGTTAGAAACAAGTAGAGCTCTTAAGCTTTGTCCTTTCAAGCAATTAAGGAAGCGATTAATTTTGTTCAGAAAATTAATAGTTTTGTATGTGTAGTTATTAATTTTCGAAGCATTGCAATTGTTGTTACCTTACGTAAAAAAATATAGTTGGCAGCAACGATGTAGTTATAGGACGACGACCCATTGAGATAGATGGGTAGGGAGGATAGGATAGGTTGACAGAAGTGTTGTGAAGCAGTGCAGTGCTTGAAACAACTACAACTACATTATTTGGTTGTTGATGTTGATGTTGATTTGAATTTGCAAATAGTCGGCATATTACAAATGGTTGGAGATACTCAAGGTGGCACTTGAGCCAAATGGGATTTTGGAGAAGAGCTTTAGTAACTCATTAAAGAAGATTTGTAAAAGAGATTTAGTTTGGAAAATTGATTAATTCTGGGGGAAAGAGAAAGCGAGAGTGAGCGAGAGACTTGTTTGTTGTTTCTCGTCTGGAGTTGAAGGGAGGGAGAATATTTGCGAAAAGGACAAAGTGGTTTGTGTGGTGGCGAAACGTGAAAAACAGCTTGCTATTGCTAGCTGGAGCTATTTTGAGATTTGACTCATAAGTCCCTTGTTGAACATGAAGGACTTTGAGGACTCAAAAGCCCTTTACCTTTTTGTTGACGTCAAATATTAAAAGGGGGGTTGAAATGTTCAAAGCACCCAAAGAGCCCTGGTGTCATCAAAGCTAGAAATAGAAGAGATGGACGTGAAACGCCGGTTTGGAAATGCCAAGCCAGATTTCCCTTTCCCTTTCATCTTTTCTTTTCTTTGTTCCTTGTGTTGGAATGTGCCGGGATTTTCGTGCTTCAATCCGTAGGAAGCATTATATAAAATCTAGTAAATACACAGCGAGTTTGAAAGTAACGTCACTGGAAAAACACCCGAGTTGCCATGTGGATGCCGCCAACTCTCAATACGTGAACATTATTGAATGTTCCCGGGTCTGCTTTTCTCTTTAACCACTTTGACTTTTAGTCTTCTTTATTACGATTCTATTCCAACATTTTATTGGCTTCGTCCCGACAAAGTTGTAATTTTAACTGAGTGAATAGTCACAACTTCCATTCACTCGACGTCTTCCATCCCAACAAAGAACAGTAGAATTTCACATTTGATGCTTTGTGCATCCATGCCAAACGACTATTTTTACGACGCAAATTTCAACAACGTATCTTCCCTCATCATCACGCTGCGCTCAGGGAAACATTTTACATGGGTCTCTTGGGACAGTCCTTCTGAAGGTGCAACCTCGTATAAGAAATTTATCCCGATATAAAAAAAAGGCCAATTCCACCCTACGTAACCCAACCAAGCAAACCCAGAAATGAAATAAGTCGACTTTTAGTTCAAACAGACTTGCAATGCCCAAGCTGTCATCTTTCATTGCGTACATACACAGACTTTCACTTTGGAAAACAGAGTCATGCTTTCCACCTTCATGAGGGAACAATTGGGTGGAAGTGACGCTACAATAGCACAACTCCTACTAATATTCTAGTTTAGATTTTTGTTTACCTTCATTCGAAGGTTTTGAGTTTATCTTTCCTATTCGGAGATCCCAACTTCGGCTTTTGACACTTTGGAGAGATAAGACAAGGTTGTCACAGTATTGAAACCATGTGATGAGGTGATGACACAGGCGTAGAAGCGTAAAATGTGGCGAAGAAAATTTAATTACAAATTTCTGTCCTGTTTGTTCATCTCATGCCGGATTCATTTGGCTAATGTCACTAATCAAATTATCAATTACGTGCACCGTTATCACCGTTTGCTTCCATTTATTCCCTCGTAGTTTAAGCAATGAACAAGGCACACAACAATAAACCTTGATTTCGTGAGTAGTATTATATATGTTCACAAAAACCTTCGTGCTTTGTTTATACTAAATCACTTGATAGCAAGTATTTGCCGTTTACGCCTGCAAATTTAAAACGCACACAGGTATTATTAACTTGAGTGTCAAAGTACACAGGAATAAACTGCACAAAAATTTTCAAAGCACTGTGCATGCTGCCTTCATGTCTGAATGGGATAGCAACTGTTGATAACAGAGTACATACTATGAAAGCAATGCATGCATTGAAGCATAGTGCAATAAAATTAGTTGAAGAATTGTATAAGATGAACGCAGGTGTGTTCTTCCAAGAAAAGAACTTACAAAGGAAGACTTTGTGAACATGTAAGCTTATTTCATAATTCAAGTTGGACTGGACACAGAGTTTTGGGAGAAATGTATTGCATGTATTATTTACGTAGTGCAACAAACTAACCTTTCGAATGCAAAGCCAGGAGAAAGTTACCTGCTCAAGTAGAAAAATGGGGACGGGAGCATTTTGTAAAAACAAGAAAAAAAGAAGGTTTGATTTTTGAGAAGGCAGTGGGTGAGAATCGGATGGCATGACCGCTTTGACATACACAATTTATTAGACTCCGCTTCTTTCTCCTTTTTCTTTTTCTCTATTCAGTTGAGTGCATTTGCACAAGGAGAGCAAAAGTGATTTGCCCACCTTCACAAAAGTTCCTCGTGTTCCTTTCACACGGCAGAGTGTGATCGTCGTAGTCTTCGTCTCCTTCTTTTCTTCTTCTTCTTCCCCTGCTTTTGAATTTGCACATAAATTTTACAGCGTACGTATATAACATACATGCTTAAAGGTGTTTGTAGGTTGCGTGCACATGTCGTGTCGCAAGAAGATGGTCGCAACACGACCGCGACGACAGGAAGCTACGTCAAAATACATCCATTTACTTCATCATGTATATTAGTATGTATAGACAGACACACTATTCCTTTGTGGCCCAGATGTGTTTCATCGTCTTTGCATGTTTCCACTTCCACTGTTATTCACCCAAGGTTTCGCGTCGTCTTCGTCTCGCCATGCCGCGCAGTCCTTTCTTTCTTGTTAGAAAAGAAGCCTGTTGGCATGTGAATGTGACATTGCATTCTGAGGAGTGAACTGTGAACACCTTTGGCTTCTAGTTTCTCCTCGCTCAATCTAATAGGATAAGGGGTACACACATGGGGAGTTTTGATGCCGTAAAGCTGTATGACATATTGTGTTGCATAAGAGAAAGCCGTCAAATCAGAGAAAGGGAGAGAGATGTAATATCGTGATATTTAATGTGACGCGAGTAAAGAAGTGAGGATGCAGAAGAGCAGAGCAAAGTGATGAAGCGAGATGGACACACAGAAAAAATTTCATCCTCATCCTCCTTGGATGTTCGGTCTGGATCCTTCGATTCAAAAGAGTCATGAGAGGATGAGGTTGGAACGTTGGAAGGAAGGATATGAGCTCTCCTCAAAGAAGGACAATGCAACAATACTCTGACTTCGGTAATAAGTAGCAGTCGTGGAACTAGTCATATTTACACGTATATACATAGTATGGTTTTATGGTACGTTTACATATTGAGTAGGTAGACTTTCACTCTCATACTATAACTTATCTTGTCATCTTTTATGTGTGGTGCTGTAGCTTTCAAATCATTCCATTTCCCATTGTCAATCTGTCAGATACTAAAATCCAACGTTCGTTACCTTTCTACGAACATTTTGGTCTTCTCTTATGATTATGATATTTAGAAAATGCGTTGTGGAAGTTGGAATTTTTTGAGATAATTCGTTGCTTTACTAAAACTTGAAAAGCTTATGAAGTTTTGATCAAATTCACGCCTTAGTGCGCAAATGAGCAGTAGAAACGTAGCGTCTTTCTCACAGTATCTCCGTCACTTCAATTTTCTTATTACTATACACGGATTTATGGAACTCTGAACGAAAAGATTGAGACGTAGAAGGTACAATTGCGAATCCGTCCTAATGAGAGTCGAAACGAATGAAAGAAAACTCTGAAAATCTAAAACTCTAAAAGCAAAGTTTCACCTCAGCAAATAATCCGAAATCCTTTACAATTCCCGAAATGCCTTTGTCGTCAACTTCTACGGAAAACTCTCTTTCAACTTCATTTTAATTAATTGCAATTATCTGAACACACTCGCCTGTTTAGCAAATAATGCAACTTTGAACTCGTATTCAATCTTTGAAATTTGAAATCTCTAAGTTACACATTACACTACTAAACCCAATGGAAAAACCGTGATTTAATGATACCCTGTTTGCCTCACATGTACATATTACCTAATGCTTTCTTGTTTCTAGGTATTGAAACTCAATGAGAATATAATTGGCTTCATAAGCAACTGAAGAAAGATATCATCTGTCGAGCAAATATATATAGTAGTCCAAGTTTTGCGGGGGAAAGTAACACTACAGCATTCCGTTTGAAGATTTATTTTGAATATTAAAGAGCAAAGAGAGCTTTCTAAATATAAACTAAGTTCTGAAGTCAGGAGCAACAAATAAATTATGGGAGATTACGAACGAATTCGCTTGGTAGCTCTTGGTGGACCAAGAGTCGGGAAGAGCGCCATCATCAAGCGATTTCTCTTCAACACATTCACGGACAAATACAAAGCTACTGTAGAAGACTTGTACAACAAAGAATATGACTTCGGACCGATCACACTCAAAGTAGACATTTTGGACACAGCAGGAGATCTTCAGTTTCCTGCCATGAGACGTCTTTCCATTGCTACAGCTCATGCTTTCTTGCTCGTGTACGCAATGGACTCCATGGCTAGTTTCGACGTAGTCAAAGGTTGCTTTGCTGAGATTCAAGAACAAAGAGCGGATTTTCAAGACGTTCCCATAGTCATCGCTGGTAACAAAATGGATGTCGGATTGGAAAACATTGAAGTAGAATTTGATGAAGTTTCCGAATGGATTGGAGCTCATCTGCCCACACTCAGGTATGCAAAATACAATTTTTTTTAAATCCTCGAGTTGCTACTTAACCGCCGATACAAACTTATATAGCTTGATCAAAATAGGCTGCATGGGAACACAAAGTAGAAATATATTAGAATGTAATCTCAAAGACAAAAAAACTAAAATCCACAGATGATTACCATTTTGATCGAATCTTTTTTCCCCCAAGGCACTCAAAAATATGACTAAAAGCAAACCGGAGAAATACGAAATTCGTATTGTTCTGTCTGCATCTGCATCTGTTAACATATAAGTATTTGCTTTCTTCCGAGTCGAGTGCTCAAAATGAGACGAATCCTTACTAATTTTCCATAATAAATGAAAACTCCTCATTTTCATATTATTTGACTGGCTTCTCAGAAATTTTCATTTTGCTCTATTTCAGTAGTGTACATTTGAATAAATCGATTCAAATTCAACTGCTGATCCCCCAAGTCCTCATCGCCTAGTGACGTCTCCACTGAGCTTCTAAGATTTTTCTTCTTTCTTTTCGTCGTCCTACTTTCTCTTTCGTAACCTGAAGCAAACATTTCCCATGAAATTGTCAAATCCTCATATTCTCAACAAAGTTGTTCGATTCATTGTCATTCGAGATTCGACTCGTTGTAATGCCTTGTGTTTTTAGGCCGTTCTTGCTTCCCTCTCAAGTCTCAACTCATAATACGCTTCAATGGAAACAGCACTGCTATTATTAGTGCATGTCACCATCACACAAAAAAATCATTTCGTGTTCTAAGGATACGTGAACGCAGTAGGACTAACGTGTTGAAAGTGTATTATGACATATTGTGACACATCAAGAAGGGAAAGAGAAAAGGTGGAGAACGACCTAAAATGGTTGTGTTGGACATAATAATGGATGGGTTGCCAGGTTGATTCGTCCTGTTGATTTGTCTTTCGCTACCTTCTGGTTTCTTCTTCCTTTGCTTAATTCTCAGCGTAATGTACTCGTCTGTCGCGTCTTCGAGTAGGAGTGATTGATTAAAGCTAACCATCGACTTGACCATTAAACATCCTACACACAAATTGCAGGTCGTTTTCTTTAGTTCCCTGCAATCATTAATCTTCTTCAATTTCACCCAAAACACTATTAGTAGTCTAGCATTATTACTTATTTGCGTGAACTACAAAATTAAATTTCATCTTTATTCTTATTATTCATATTATTCAAATGTCTCCTTTTTTGCGTATAAATGCATTCCAGCAATACAATACTTGGAAAAGGTAAACATCAATGAATTTAGCTGATTTCTTTTTCAGAGGAAAAGTAATGGAGTGCTCTGCCAAAGAAGGGGGTAATATTCGCGAATTGTTTCGAACATTTGTGCAACTGTCCAAAATTCCAATTGAAGGAGTTGACGAGAGCGGTTTGAAACGTCGTTCTTCAGCACATGCTGGGTCCAAATTTGCTTCTTTCAAACTGACGAAATGTGGATCAAGCACTCCGCCGCAACAACCTGCTTCTCCTTCCTATTCCGGGGGACGCAGTGGACAAAGCACACCTACGAAAATCCCGCCCAGTAGCCCTTCTTCTTTGTCACACACTCAGTTTCTTACTACGGAGGACAGCGCCTTCAGCCGGAACAAGCCAAGAAGTCGAAGTCTCATTCGCAGGTGCAGCAAGAAAGTTAAGAAACAGGTTCAAGACGCTCCTGATGACTGTCGGGTTTCTTAATCGACAAGTACGTACACATAGAACCCGTAATTCTTACCGTTGCCCATTCGGGGTTCCCATTGGAGGGCGGTATGTATTGCGGCTTCTTTCAAGTACTATAACATCTATCAACATTTCTCAAGAAACCCACCTTAATTTTCACTTCATTCCTTTTCAACCCACATCTTTATGGACTCTGAAGCGTTCTACCTGAATAAGTGAAAAAGTAACATCTTTTTTTCTTACTTTTAATCTTTAACTTCCAAATTTCTAAAATTGTTTGTAAACTTCGTTAATGAATAAGAAGAGCAGTCATATTATATTATCAAGTGATCACAGAAGGTTTAAGCGGCAACGAAGGAAAATTGATACCGGTGCCGGTGCTGCCTACCAGACGAAACGGTACGCATTTGCAAGTCAATATTTTATAATAGGAATCCTATTAGAGTATGCTGCGCCTCAATTTACATAACTCCATGCGACCATCTTTTATTCTCAAAGAGCGTATCAACAAAACCAACATCAACTTAAAAACATTTTTCATCAAAGATTTAAGAGATCGACGTATCCTAGCTTGAGTATTGATGAATCTGAAACTTAAGATTCTCAATGTGAATTTTATGTTTGCAACTATCACAGGGAAAACATTATTCACATTTTTTAAGAAAAGCATTAAGAAAAAAGCCACAGTTTGATATGCTCTTTTAGTGAACGTGTTTGTGTATTAGAATGTCAAAGGAGCTGATTCCGTTGAGTAAGACGTGGTTACGGTGGATGTAAAACGATCCTAAAGATTTAATGTACACACTCTAGAAACGTAAGATGAATTTGTGAATGATATGTTTTTATTAGTAGCGTTATTTTTTGAGTTTTTAATACAATACGTGTTTACAATAGCATATTAATTATACTGCATACCATGACAGCATGCTTTTGCGACAATGTTTTTCATATTTGGGGTAGAATGTTGCTCGTTGTTGTAGTGGTAGGGTATTATTGATGTGATACCATAAGCATTATTCGGTAAACTGTGAGGTTATTTTTAACTTATTGGAAGTACGTGATTTGATCGACTCCAATGACAGCTTCAAGGACCAACGATGATTAATATGGACTATGGACACAATTAATGAAACAATAAATTGTGGTTTAATTGATCGCCAATATGCAAAACCATTATTGTATATAAACCGTGATGTTTAAATGTAAAGAAAATTAATGATTGTTGTGGTTTAGTAAGCTAATACTAAAAACTTTAGTTATTAGTATAAAATATTATTTCGAAATATTTCTTATTTAGTAATTATGAGTTTATTCTAATGTTACCAAAATGGTAATGTGAATGCTGTTTGAATCGCAGGATCACTCTCGTGCATTGTGTTTCATGTTTTGGGGCGACTTGAGGTGTGGCTGTCGAATCATGTATTGATATGGAATTGTGGATCCATGCAAACAAAGGAAGAATAACAAGCTGCATGATTTATGTTGTGAACGTTAAAATTACAATTGTAGAATTGTTGTTGATTTTAAAAATCAAGGAATTAATACTAGTCAAAGGTCTAATATACAAGCGAGTATTACTCCCAAACCACATCACATCGGGATTACCTATTTATGGGAGTTCACTATGCTCGTCCTGAAAAAAATGTCCCAGACAAGTGCCAACAACTAAAAACTAAAGACCTTGACTTATCGATCTATAAAAACTGATAATAAACTCCTCATATGAAGAATTTGTTGGGTCGTAGTCGTGATTCAAAATAACGAGTTTTTCCCATTCCCACCACCGTGTTTTTTACCCTCTATCTTTCCCGGATAGTTGCGAAATGTGCTGGAACAGAAACACTATCATTTCTTGCCAAAAATGTCATCATCACAATTCCATAGTATCATTCTAAAACTATTTATACTCGTATAAATTATGTACCAAGGTATAGAAAGTTGAATGCTGCACTGGCTGGTATTGTTGTGAAAGATATCACAGTGTGAAATTTACTATAACAAAAAATGTTAAAAAATATTATTATGTAATGGAACACGAATACACGTAAAATCCCAATATACGATATACCATACCTATAGTTGAACATTCTTTGTATCTTCTAATATTAAATTATATGATTACAAATTACTGTATGTGTAGAAATATTGTGTTTTGTGCTTTTCTGGTTACATATTGCTGCCAACTGAAGAACAACTTTGAATCTTGAATTTGGAGAATAAATTGCATGAAATTTTGATTTACTCTATACTCAAATGGTGAAAATGTACAAACTGCGTAGGTGGATTTGTACGTAGTTGTACATAACAGTTTAGTTGTAGATGGACTTGTTGACTGACTGTGACCGGAGGAAAGTACACACTTCACATTTTGGCACATTAATGCACAAGTCATATTCGAAGTGACAGACAGAGTGAAAACGCTTTGCAATGCATATGTATGTACTATTGGAAATTAAGTGCAGTGTACCAGTGTACGTGAGGAGTCGGGAGTAGAGCACCAGCACACAAACTTAAGGTATAAATGTATTAAAGGCTGTGGGACGGTGATGAGTGATGTGATGGGTGAGCAGAAGAGTGGCTTTTTAATGCAACGTGGAAGATGGAGATGATGTGGAATATGTTTGACAGACACAATGTTGAAGGTAAGGGAAAGCTCTCTTCGTGTCCAACGCAGACATGTAATAGTGTGGTGCCGACAGACGAGAACGAGACACACAGGAGGAAGACGCAAAGAGTAGTATGCGAGATTGGATGAGAATCATCCAGATTGATGACAAAGCACCATCATACCACTAGCACACTGTAGTCATACTACACCCGCATGACCTGCCTGGCGTGCAAAAGCTTTATCATTATTTGAACAGGATTTCC
The DNA here is from genome assembly GCA_019776145.1 of Harlomillsia oculata. Lineage (NCBI taxonomy): Eukaryota > Metazoa > Arthropoda > Collembola > Entomobryomorpha > Oncopoduridae > Harlomillsia > Harlomillsia oculata. The sequence goes on from JABASF010000723.1 coordinate 31,889, forward strand.
AACACGAGGTTTTCTCTCTCATGTCACGGCACTTCATCAAACGAAAACAATTATTTCTCTCTCGCTCTCGAGTGTGTGTGTGTGAAACTTACAAGCCAACCCAAAGCAAATTTGTATTTTCTCTCTTGCATTGTGTCCTCTACTACTTCTACTCTTAGCTCGTACTTTCCCTTGTCCCATTGCTCCCGAAACAGCTCACTCCCTCGGCCTCGGCCTCACCAAGCACCTGTACCTTACCTGTACTTAGTCAAAACAAATTTGCATTTCACTAATACTAACACTGTACAAATACATGTAATATGATACCTTTTATAACACATATTTATTTCCATACATTGCATTACTCAACCATGTACTTCCGAACATCATACACGCTAATATATGCATTATGCATTGTGCGTTCTTGAAATATGATACTGACCGACCGCCTTTGTCAGATTCATTTATTGTCATGTTGGATATGATTTCCCGAAGCTCGAAGACTCACGGAGAGAAACAAGACAAATCCATGGAACCTGCTACATGTAGTTTAACCTTGTGTAAATATTATGTATATTCCTCCAAATGGTCCAGATTTCACTTTTTGACTTGATAGTATTATAGTTTGTTGATTGAACAGTGAGGTGCGACGCAATATGAGGGAAGGGAGGAAGAGGAAGTGTTCTTTGATGAAACAATACATGAAGGGATACTCCGTATACAGCAGAGGAGAGAAGAAAGACGGGAAAGAAAGAGAGATTCATGAGCCGTAAAACAATTAGACGCTAAGTGGTGAAGAGTTAAAGCAGTGGGGGAATTCGATTAGAGACCTCGAGGCTTCTTCTGTTTGCCTAGTCGACGTGCCTTGTGCCGCTTCTCTTCTCTCTTTTCCCTCTCGGCTTTTCTCTTAAGTAGGGCCAATTAGCCCGTCACCATACTACACCATTGAAAGCCACAGTCAACGTGGTCGTCATCGTCGTCCTCCGTCCTCCTCATTTTGCTTTTTCTCTTTCACTTATTTCTTACTCATTCTTCCTTTTCTTCATACTTTCCTTACACAACCAAGGAATTCTGTCAACCAAAAAATTCCATTCTGCTGACACTTTACTATTCATTCTCTAATATACTTGAGTAATTGCAAATTACAGGTATAACACGTAGTCCGCAGTACTTACTTGCATAGCATTATATACTTGACATTTAATACTATATCACAGTGGTTTATTTTTATCTCAAGCGTCCCATCTCCCGTGGCGTAGACGTAGGACGGACGTAGTAGTACAGAAGTCTTCAAATCCTATTTCTTTCGTTCCATGCGGTAAATATGAGATGGTTTCGAAAAGACATATATGAGACTAATAAGC
>JABASF010000724.1:0-33185 GCA_019776145.1 Harlomillsia oculata
AATATTTTGATGTCAAAAGACTCCAAATTTTCTGAAACATGAAAATGCAAAGTTACAGAAAGATTGGAGAAAGTTTGAAAAAGTGCCAAAAAAATATTTATCTTGTCTATGATTATAAGATTACGTATACAAGCTATGTCAGGGCAAGGTAAAGGGTACATTGGTCCATCAGAGGGAATGTAAGGACACGCTATGCCGGCTATGCTTATGAATGTGGACGAGTATATTTTTGGTATTTAAACCTGGGGTGAGAATGGAATAGACATTACTCGGTGTTTTAAAAATGTAAGTTGAAGGGTCTCGTTTAGTGCCGAATTGAAGACATGTGTGTATGTGTGGATAGGAAAGGAAGAACGAACGGTTCGGTTGGTTGCTGGATATTATTGGTGCTGATGCGATGGTTCATCTTACATAGCTGGACAAGCTGGAGCTTGGAACTGGAAGAAGGGCTCATTCCCTAATTCCTTTTCCTTTTACCTCTACATATGCGGTGGTGGTGGCATGGGAAAGTGAGAAAGTCGGTAATGACGAAGGAATGAAGGGGCCCCAGAGAAGAACCGACATGGACTCAGCCGCCCAGGAAGGGAAACTGGGAAACACACCTTCGGATTCGGATTGCATGAAGTGGATCTCTTTTAACTCTCAAACTTCTCTCTGTACTAGTTTGACGCTGATGCATGGAACGGTCGTCCTGTTAAAAAGAAGGCATTGCGGAGCAATGAGCAAGACACAAGAGCAACATCTGCTCAATTGAACTGCTAGAGTTTGCTTTTGCTGGCTCCTTCTTCTTCTTCCTTTTCGTTTTATTTCATACGAATAGATTGCTTAGGTAAAGGAAGAAGAGAGCTTTTATTATGGATGGTGTGACCCTGGACTTGTGCTATGCTGATGCTGTAGCATAGTTACTGTGAGTGACTGGCTCTTCATCGTCATTGCACTTTTTGAAGGTCTCCTTCTTCTGTACCAGAGAAGACTGAGAAGAGCAGCTGTTGTTAGTGTCGATGTCGATGTCGTCGTTTGCGTATCTTCTCGTTTTTATGACATATCCTGCCCAATGGATAAACCATTACATGGAGTGGCTATAGCTTGCCTAATGCAGTCACCAGTAGTCACCACTACTTAACCAACTACCCCGCACCACACACCAAGCAAGCAGATGCAAAAAAGTAAAAATTCGACTGCATAAAAATGAGTGACATGATGAGAGTACATTGTGATGATGATGATGATGATGATGATGACCATGCCGATGACTAAAACGTAAAGTCAACTCCTTTTCTTGACACAAGTCAAAAGCCAAGAAGTCTCGTCTTTGCAATTTTCCATTTAATGTAAACGACCAAGAATTGAATGAGTAAAAGGCGAACGTTCCTATGTTGCTGAACTTGTCGGTGTCTTAAGAGAGACCGAGGACGCTTACACTCCTTTGCATGCATGCAGTTTCACTTTACCCACACAGCAATTTGCATGTTGTGCCACACTATATGCATGCATTTCATTTGCTTACTAAAAAACCATGATTACGACGCTCTCATGATTTATGTTTGGATACTATAACTACTAAGCACGGTGCTGGCGGAATCTGAATGTCCCACGAAGTCCAGGATGATGTCATCATCACCGTTTGCGTTTGTTAAAAAAAAGCTCGATCTCTTTTATCATATCTGCTTGCAACTTGTTGATTCATGCAATATACACATTATATTTGCTACATATAAGACCCTAAACTAAACGCGAACTCTGAAACATGCAACAGCAAGGGTACAGACAAACTCATCCACACAGGATGTTGAAAAACGGTAATGTGGGTTATTTTTTTCGACAACAACCAAGTCTACTGGTGAGACCGACCCTCCGTCTCTTTAGTTTTGGTACGTTGTGAAACTTTCGTCCCTCCTCCGTCCTGGAGACTGACCTGAATGATTTTCTTTCACAAAAAATGCCAGGCTTGCTCTTGTGCTGGCTTGCTCGGCTGGAGCCCTCAAAAGTGAAGGACTTGAAGGACACATAGCTCAGCTATAAACTTACTAGACAACGTACACCTTAAAAACGCATGGACACCGCTCACAGCTTCTTAACATCCTACTGCATAGCAACTGTGGTAACAATACAAAATGTAGTACTCAAGTCCTGTCTTTCTTGCAGTCTTTTAAGAATGAGTAGAAAAAAGAACTTGGACTTGGTTTTTGGGTTCTTAATTCCTATTATATCCAGTAGACATTGGGTTAGTGTCGGCTCTGCATGACTCAAATGTTCTCTTGCATCTTGTGTCTTTCCTTGCACGGTCTGCACCTCTTCTTGCCTGTTCCTTTGCATTTAAGATTTAACATTTAAGGGTTTCGTTTCCTTCCCTTCAGTGTACGGTTTGTCCCATATAATTCTCCTGTGTCTGTGCCTTGCCTTGTCTGTTTGTGCTATGTTCCCATATTTCTATCCCAAAATGTACTCGTATCATCCCTTATCTATTCCTTCTGAGTTCTGACCGTATTATAAAGTATATAATATTCTTTTCCCATAAGATTATGATAGTTTAGCTTGCTTTTGCTCGTAACTCCACGAAACCACACTGTTAGTACAATCCTGAGCTTTCCGTATGAAATACAGTGATCAAACCTCTGTCCATGTGTTGTTGGAAACCTGACCATGGCATCATAGCATGATGTTCTACTACAAAATGCTGAGCTGAACTGAAAATGTGGATTGTGAATGGTGTAAGTACTGATGCAAAGAACAACACAAGGGAATACAGACAATGTACAAACGTATACAGGATGAAGGGAAGCCGCAGCCAAGAGCAGTTCAGCAGTGGATATCATCATGAAGATTCTCTTCTGTGTGAATTCAGTGCTCAGTTCACGAGTAGACCTCCAGCAGTGGAGTCTTCGGAACCTACTGCTCCAATCCACATCTTTGTCGTAATTTTCGTCACTCATCCCACGCTTTCTTCCCTTTAGAGTTATACAGTTGAGTTCATATTAACTTTTCTCCAGTGACACTCTGTGCATCGCGGTCAAATCGAAACCGTTAGTGACAATTCATGACTTTGTGCTTTCACTATCAATCTGTGTTTCAGCTTCATTTGCTCATTTGTGAACATCTTCTCTCATCTTTGTTCTTAAAAAGTAAGCTCTAATCTACATTTACATGAATTCATAATGTAACATTGATAGGAACAATCGATTTTGCATATAGTTCGTTTTTGGGCTTTGTTTGCTATCGTCTTTATGATACTATGACTATGATACTATGCATTCAAGGCGCATTCTTTCGTATAGTATCAGTTCAAAATACCCCGATGATATGCATTTTTATGAGTTTCCAGAACTGACAATAGTTTTTTTTTAACTTTTGCAGGTACTAAAAGCTATACGGTACGAAAGGTATACTATTAATAGTCAAGAGTGTTCGCTTTCGACCTTTCTCTACTGCTTCAAGTTTCAAGATTAGTCAAAAAGCATTTTACCGGTTTACAAAATCCCAGAGTGTCATCGTGTGAAAGTGAGAATGCACAAAGCGCACATTTGACAGTAATTAATAACATTCAAACAATTGTTATGGGATGGAGTACCTACATTTTGGTTTTGACCTCGCAAGAATTTCTATAGTGAGTTTATTGCAATGCAATGTAATGGTATGAACTCAAAAAAGTCCTTCACTTGAAATCATATCTGGAGTCCCAGCGTTTTGCTCCGTCTCTTGCTCCTGTGACGAAGTCGGACGATCGTGACTCTGCGGCATTCTCATATTACTACAAATGATAAGATGTTGTTGAACCCTGTGATGAAACAAGAGAAGCAATAAACGAACTTGGAAAATGACTTCTATTAACCACAAACTATTTCCATCGCAAATGGTGTCCAAGACGTCACCGACTCCGTATACTGATGCTACACAGGTACCCTTTTTTATCCTTTATGCATTTTTGTAGAATTCATTCATCCATTAGGTCACGGGATTGCAATGGGTCATAACCTCATAACGACATGAGACATGTGTTCGGTAGTTGGGCTCCAGTCATCTTGAAAGGGAGAGTCTATCTCTATATACAAATACAGAATGCAAAAACACATTCCTAAGGGACATGATGGGTACTTGAGAACAGTTATCCTAGGGTCTAGGCCGTTTAGGGTCTTTAACATAGGGGCCTGGGTCCTGGGTTCTTCGGATGCGGATCATAGGATCATGTTTTGTGAAGGATAGGATTCCCATCATGAGAAACGTGGGTTCTCGCTTGTTCCTATGCAGAACTGTGGAGGCATGAGGTGATGTGAATGATATCTCAGGTTTAAAAGCAGTGGTTCCCGCGACTGAAAGCCCTCCAATTCCTCACAGAAACTCACTCTCACTTCCTTTGTCTTCCTTACATATGCAGAGTGGTGCAGCTGGTTTTGCTTTTCATGCTCCTCCTTTGGAGTCAAAGCCACCCTGGCCTGACCAAAAGAACTCGTGTCGTGTTCCCCCTGTAACATCAATGGTCTAACAAGTCTACATGCAATGCAAAATGCAATGCACTACTGTACACGAAAGAACTGACTTGTGGAATTGTGGACACATATACGGCTTTTTGATGTTGATCTTCGTTTCTTCTTTTTGCTCAGCAAAAAAAATGGTTTCTACATGTACCATCACCTCTTATGTCCTAAATCTTGTCCCTTTACTGTCATCCAAGTAATGTTTTTTACTTACATTTTTTTGCAGTATGACTTGCAATTGTGTGAGCTTTAGCGCCAAAGCCATGCCATTAGCATCCCATGGATAGTATGTAACATGCATATAAGATTATTGCAGAAACTCATACGCGCGCGTTGTCTCGTTTTGCAAACTATGTCCAGTAAGTAGCAGATATAATTTTAGCGAGCAAATCCGTATTGTATGCAGAATCTCAAGAGTATACAGTATATGAGTATATGGTAGGAGAGTCTATAATGCACAGTCAACTAACTTCACCTTTTGTAGTTGTAAAGTACATTCTCCTTCCTCTACAAATGCTCATGCATATATGTGGACGTATATAACTATGCCAAAGCCTGCAAAAGCGAGCATAGGAAGCTTGATTATGACGAGCGCGAGAGAGACGAGAGATAAACTTTGGTAACGTTTGCGTTTGAGAACGTGCAAAATGCAAAACTGTATATATGCTAAACTAGTGAGCGTCAAGTGCATGGAAGGGAATGCGGACAGGTAAAAATGTATGTTACATTGTATTGTTTGTTGGCTTCATCTGCCGATGATAGATGTATATTTTTGATGAAGGCACGAAGTGACTTTCAGTGTAGGTGTGTATAAGTTAGCGTACAAGATGGATAAAATAAGTTTGAGAATGTGAGTGAGGAGAAGGAACAGGAAGCAAACATAGAGTAAAAAGGTATAAATAATGTGTACGTGTAAGGGAGTGACAGAGTTAAATGAGGAATTTGTAGAGGCAAGGTCATTATCATCACAAGGACAGTTGCTTTTATATGGTTTTATAGATGCCTTTATAGGAATCATAATACATTGTACTGTGAGCATGAATGATGATGATGTCGGGAAGATGCACTGGAGCAAGGTGTTTAATAGGTGTTACTAGCGTTGAGGTGTAGTAAAGTAGTACCATGATTTCTAAGAAAAATCGCACCAAAAAAAAGCAAATCCGTATTTAAGACATTTGTCTCAATTTTTTAATTTTTTTCATAATTTCATTACAATTAGACGAAGAAACACCCTCCAAATCACATAAAACGCCCTATGAATGCATTCATGGTTTGGAGTCAAATTGAACGTAGGAAGATTTGTCAAGACACTCCAGACACACATAACGCAGAAATCTCAAAGCAATTGGGAAGGAGATGGAGAGCTCTATCGGATAATGAGCGAATGCCTTTTGTGAATGAGGCGACTCGGCTCAGAACTCTGCACACTTTGGAGTATCCGGACTACAAGTACAAACCGCGGAAGCGAGGGAAGGATTCGCCGGACAAGTTTTCCGTCTTTTTGTCGTCACCTCCGCGGAAAGAAAAGAAGAGCAAAATGGATAAGAAAGTGGGGAAGAAGGGGAATGGTTCTCCGAAGAAGAGTCCACAGGACGGAAGGAAGAAAAAGTTGAAAAATAATTCAAGTTCTGATTTTGAGTATCCTTCGTCTTCAAGTTACGTGAGCGTGAAAAAGGGAAAAGCACGTGGTAAGAAGTCGACCATGATGACTGATAACAGTAGTCCGGCCAGTGTGTTGAAGCGACGAATGGTTCTCGACGCGAGAAAGGTCAAAGGTGCTATGCCCAATGGATCAATGGTGTCTCCCGGGGTCATTCCGATTGTCCCACCTTCCAAGGACTCGCCGATGACGCAGTACTCAGCTGCTTCAGCAACAAGTTCTCCGGGGTCACCTCCCTATAATCAAATAAGTGTTGTGACGAATCCAGTCAATTCTCCTTTGATGAATGCGGAATCTTCCCGGTTTAATCTCCGATTTGTCATTGATGAGAAGTTCAAGAATCAACTCTACGGGTCAGCTGCTGGGGCTCCGACGGTCACTGCCAAGTGTCCCCCTCGTCCATCTATGAATTCTCTGGAGATCATCAATTCGAAAACAATTTTTTCAACTCCACAACGTTCAGTAACGAACGTCCATAGTACTTCTACCCCTGCTTCTCCGCCGGATGAAACCGTCCTTCCAGATTCACCAGAATCGGCTTACATGTTTGAAGATTACTACAATGGATACGATGGGACTCCACAGGTGTCCAGTGTCTTCGGCGTTGCTGACATGGACAATTCGTACTCCACAACTACTCACATATTGCCCAAATGTACCATTGGAATGAATGAAGCTCTGGATGGTGACGAAGACAGTAGTCATTTGGACTATTACAATCAACAGCAAAGCATGTTCTCAATCTCAGCAAACAATTCGAGTCGACGTAGCTTGCAAGCAGGTAATTAAAAGTTTTTTTTGATCATTTTGATGCATATAGTGTGAACAAGAAATTGAACATTTGCAGAGTGGATTGTGGTTACTTATATTGGACATTGTTGTATTTATTATATCTATTTAATTTGTTTTATTAGCTTTGGAAGCTGCAGAAATTCTTATGGGACCCACCAAGGATGTGAAGGTTTTCAAGGAACCAGATACTAAATCCGACTCAGCAACTCTAGCCGACCCGATGTATGACACCGTTGAAACTGGGAAAGTTTTGGAGCAGATGCTCGAAGACACCTTTCCATCTCGAAGTTACCTATCCGCTAAGCTGGAATTTGATACACTTGCACTTTCTTCTGGACATGAAGCCGATTCTTCGGTGCTTCTTGATGAGGACTCTGTTCTCAACGGGGTGGTGGAACTCTGTGAGGACAACTTGTTCACATTGCCATCCTCTGAAGATTTCCTGCTCAACAATGTGCATGTGGACCAAGAGAACGGTATGAATCACTTGGGTATTAACATGCCAGTCATGATGAAGGTGGATCGTTCTGATGAAGATGATGATCCAATTTTCACCCGACTTGTGGATCCGGCGAAAATGATACCATTCTAGTATGAATGAGCATTACCACAAAAAAACTACAGCTATTTCCCTTTTAGTTTTCATAAAGTTCAATATTTTATCGATTTTTGATCATTTTAATCCCACTTTGTTTCTATACGGTTTAAATGATTGGTTAATTTTTTAAGCAACGGCTGGACTGTGGTCGAACTATCTTATCATGTGCTTCAGTATATGCTGGAAACAGATTCTTGTTATTTGGAGCTTGTTGTCAACCTTCTTTTTTTCTAGCCTTTCCATATTTAACAATTTTTTTGTTTTCATTCTTGTTTCTGTTTGTTTCACTGGTCAGAATTACTAATTCTTCATTGTCATAATTGTAAAGTATATAAGCTTAATTACGAAGTAATAATGAATTTTATTAAAATTATATTAAATCCTTAAGTTTATTAATTACCGAACTTTGTGAATGGGGATGAAAAGTATTGTTTGATACCTATGCTAAATCTACATACCATAATGATGGTGATGATCATGATAATGATAAATGATGAATTGTCGAGTTCCATGTAGTTTACACGAAATTCGACTACACAAACACACAGGATACTGAACGGAAAACAAATTATACAAAAAGCATTACGCTTAATGATTACGCTTATAAACTCGATTCAGTGTTTTTCAAGTCTAATGCATTGATCAATGGTTTTTATACATATTCATATAAATTTGTAACTTATGTTTAAATTAAGTCTTAGCTTGAAACGAAGCACATATAAATAAATTTGGTATGTTGTATGTACTTTTGAATTCCATCGTCGTCAGGAATCAGGAATGGATGCGGTGTAATTATTTTGTAATATGGTATTGCTCCTTGCTACAATTTCGAATAAGTAGAAGAGCGTTCGCAATTTCATTTTTTATAACTAAAGTACGAGAATAGTAAACATTTGTGATTGTGAATTGTCAGCCCTTACTTCTTTAAAACTTCGATGGATTATTATGATGTTGTCGCAATTTGAAATATTGAGTATATATCCCGTAACACAGTACATTTTGTTTTTAATTTTTTTCACTATTTACTTAATATTTCAATTCCTGTGCTATGAAACGAAAATTAATAAAAATGAATCAACAGTGAGTATTATTTTGCCCAACATTATTCATTCATTTTATTATGGTGTGAGATAAGGAATTTATATAATTTTGTAAGTTCCAATTTCAAGTAGCTCTATAAGACTGTTACAGACATACCTAGAAGCACACTGTATAATATAGCATGCATACGAAGTACGCAAACTTCATTAAAAACATTTATTAGTGACTCATCTGAAGAATGACATGAGCCATTTAGGATCAGTTATGGAACCCAAAGTCGATGCTACTATACTCTTCTGTCGTTTGTCACCAGCTTCTTCCTTTTGTACAGCTTCAGCTAATGCCCTTTGTTTCTCTTTGAATTCTCCAATAGGGTCCGGGAACTGTGAGTAATGTTCCAACACCGGACGAACGTCCGGGATTTCACTAGCACTTATGGCTACAAAAGTCAAACAGTCAAAAGTCAATCTAATGTATAATACTATCGAACTATTAATTACATTAAATCCGAACTATACGAATACTTATGAACATTAAGTGCAAGCATTACTTACTTTGCAATAAACCAGCTAAATCAAACAGAGTTCTGTCGTCATCATTCCCCTTCCAACGTGGGATAACCAGTGCATTCTCACGATGTGTGGATACAGCCTTTTCATTCCAGTCTACCATGATGACCTGCAAAAATTAAAAATCAAATTACTGTAATCAGTAATCATCACATTCCATTTCGGTTCACCGTTCACCATGGTCTTACAGTACTGAGATCCCTGTTGATTTTTTCAAGATCCTTGATATGAACTCCATCGTGATATCGTGTGGAATCTCGAAACAGCCGATACATCACAACCCCCTGTGAGTCCAAAGCATCAATGATCGGATAACCCGTAAATCCCAATTCTGACGTGAAAACGACAATTTCAAAATGATAGTTTTGAGCCAGTTGAGAGAAGAAATAGTCAATGCCCGGACGTTTCTTGAAACGCCAACCAGTCTTGTACTGTTTCAAAAATCATTAGCACTGCAACTACTAATACCAATTAAAGAAAAGTGAAATTAACACAATGAAATAAACTAAAAATCAAACGTACCGTCCAGTCTGGATGGACTAGAACACCAGTCAACTCAATCAGAAGGGTATATGGAGGCTGAACGTACGGGTACCGAATGGGATCCGGAAGCAATTTACTCCTGGATGGATTCGAAAGGAAAATTTGATAATTTCTGATCTCGTGCAAGCATCGTCTCCAATACTGTTCAAAGAGTGGTAAATCACTGTATTGGTCTTTGATCACTTCTCCATTTCGATCTTTCACCGGTGCTCCTATAAACCAAACAAAGATCCCAAAAATGTACACATACGCAGTCCATTCCAAAATGAAATCAATAAAATTCTAATCAAAAACTAATTAATTTACCCCACACGAAGAATGAGTACAACCCAGCTCCAACAAATATACTACCAAAGGCATATAAACTAAATCTAACTGCACGTGCTTGATTTTCTTGTTGTTTCAATCTTTCTTCTTCTTCTGCATCAGTTTCCAATTTCTTCTGCTCTGCAGTTTTACCGTCCTGGTCATTACTCGTTTGCAATTTCAGTTTTAATACCTATCAACATTCAATTTTTAATTTCATTTAACGTCACTGCACTATCACTTTTTTCAAACCATTTCCGAATGGTACCTGTTCAGCAAGCCCACCACCGGACGAAGTGGATGAAGTCGTACCAACTGAAGCAGCGGATGAAGAATAACATTTTATTCTACCAGTGACATTGTTAACTCTTATCCACCGGTATTGGTGACTAGACATTGACCTAACATTGCCGATAAATCTTCCACAACGCAAAAAACCTAGTATATGATCCCTTCTCAATAGCTTGATCATTAAATTACTACCCACCACCATTGTTACTAAACAATCAACAACACTGCCTTCTTTGTGATAATTTTCTTACTGAATTTCACTTGAATGAAAATTCTGGGTCTCTATTTAATACTACAATTACAACTACAATTAAAGTGTCCTAAACCCCTGGAGGACGAAATTAGAATTTACGCACTTATACGAACGCGATACAGACGGCGATGCAGACTGAACCTCAGTCTGCACCACCAAAATTGTGATTGAACGATTGAACCGCTGCAAAGTCCACTTCAGCTTACATCACCAATTCCTCAGAAATCCAACTATAGAAACGCGAATCCACGCTTCCACGGAAACGCACTTTTGACAATACACAAATAAACAATCCAAAAGTTGAAAATCTTATTTCAGTTGTCGCATTTTGGTCCTACGAGTAGGTCGTTTTTACTTTCGCCGTGACCTTCGTCGACTTTTTGGTGTCAGCAAAAGCTTTTCTATCAAGATTGACCTCGTCAACCAGTCCGATAGCGCCGAGAAGGTAAATCTTTTTTTAAAAAATCCTGCTGTATTGGCATTGTACTATTTATGGTTACATTTTTGAGCCATTGAGAACGGGTCCGTGTAAAATTGCTTGTTCGAGCGACGTTTATTGACGGGTTAGTTGTGACATTTGACCTTAGATGGTCAGCGTTACGGAATTCATGAAACGTTATCCGGCTTTCTGGTAGCAAAAGGTAGCATACGGCAAACCATAAGGATTAGATTTGCTTTCGATGAATCTGAGCATGTGGTTGCATTATAATAAGGATTTGTAGTTTTCACATACTTAGGTCGTATTAAAATGGTCAGTTAGGTGATTTGAGGTCAAATGTCGAATACGGCATTCCTGAAAAAGCACTTGCAACAGTTTTCATAAAGTTAAAGTACGGCATGTCAGAGATCTGCATGCATACGTCTATATCAATCATCATCGCAGTCATCACCATCACATCACAGGGTCCTTTTATATTTTTACGAATGTACATAAGTTTTCAATTCCGATTTCATAAACTATAAACATGAACGGATTCTGGGTTTGTGGTAAATGTCTGCAGTTAAAATCGTCATTCGTATTTCGTTTTTAGCATATTCATGCATTCTGTATTTCCTTGTAAAATATGTAAGGTAGTAAGGTACACACAACTTTAAAATTGTTGGTCCTCCTCTTCGTATTCGTATGTTCTATGAGAATGTAAAGGTTTTGCTATTGTAAATTATTATTGGATGACCTCCTTAATCTCCAATAATGTTAATTTGTTTCACGGCGACGCATCAGTTTGACTCATCTCTGCATGCTTGCGTGCGTCTTCAAATCTTTATCATCTCATCCTATATTCTTTAGCGAGTTTTTTGGAGTCAAGCACTCTAACACAATTATGTACGAAGAATCTGAACTTCTTCCTCATAGTATTTGCATCCTCTTCCAATTAATTTATTTCCTGTTAGGGTATAAACTACTTTTTTAACCAGTTTAGAACTGGTAATCATAATAATATTAGGTAGGAGGTATAAAGTGCATTCATTATACAACAGTACCCAAACTACCACACTACACAATACTATCACATTATTACTATATACCTATGGGGAAGAAAATGTTCAAAGTAATGTTACAATAATGTTTGTGCATATTACATGCTCTTGCTCGCAATATACGCAAAAAAGCACACGTCGCAAATGTCCTGTCCTCCTTTCGGACATAATATGCGTGAAGGCACAAAGCTGCACAACAACAATAACAATGGCAGAAAAAAAATAACGTATATCAAATAGTGAAGTTTATTACAAGATTTTTGCCCATAGTTTAACATTGGTTGGGGGACTGGGATTGTAGTGCCGTAGGAAGGAGAAGTAAAGTTTAAGTATTGTAAAGTACCTTCAAGAAAATCAGGTCAGCAGTCAACTCACAGTCAACAAGACATTCAACATCATGCATCATGTTATTCACTTCTCTTTGCTTGGCTTTAATCATCCATCCTTTGTCTCTTCTATGCAATATTCGTTTTTGCAATGTGCTCAAAGCATCATACGACTTGTACTATGTTGTATGTGTATTGTACACGTTGCATATATCGTCGTTCATGGTGATGCGATGATCGTTCGCAAGGTAACTAAAACAGCAATGGTACATGGCAGTAGGAAAAGCAATGCAAAAAGGGTTTTTCGCATGCACACAAACGAGAAGACAAGACTCGAGAAGAATATAAGTAAAGTTAGCAAAAGCCTGCAAAAGCTTGCAAACCAACAACAACGTCTGAAGTCATTTTGCCTTGCGCGAAAAATCTATAGGATTGTGTCTTTCCAACAACGCAGGTTGGTTGTGGTCCATCTAAGAAATATAGGCCAGAGACGACCAAGTATAAGAGATTGAGTGAGAGAGCAACAACATCCGACTGCATCCAACTGCACACTTTTTCATAGTCTATAGACCATATGAGCACATCATCACATCAGTCTTGTATTGACTTGACGTCGTGGTAGCCAGTCATTTTTGGGATTTATAGAATTTGTTTAGAATTTGAAATCTTTTGCGTTGAAAGTCCGCAAAATTTTAGTGTGCTGACTATGAATGTGACACAATAAGTACGAAACTAACGGAGTGTTTATACAGAACGGAAAATTGGCGAAACAAAGGTAAAAGTTAAAGAGACGACGGACTTTATGACGTTATGAGGTGAGAGACTGGTTGACATACATTTGTAAGGAGTTGCAATGTTGTGAAGTAATAAGAAGGATTTGCGTATTTTTGGTTTCTTTCATTTTTGGTTTACAAGGTTCTTAGTGGTTTTTTTGGTTTGTGAGTGGTAAATTGTAAATTGTAAATCTTTGTGTCTGTTCTGGTTTTTTCGTAGGTTGGACGGACATAGTCGATGTCAAAGTGAGATTCTTTATTGACTCATCCCATCATTGGGATCATTCTGAAACAGCCAAATTTCCCTGGGGTCCTTTATTGACTTCCCATCTATCAAGAATCTTGATCATAATACGTTGGATTCTTAGACTCATGAAAAATTAAACGACATCATCATGGACGATTTGAATGACAATTCGCAATCGTCGTGCAGTAGTCTAAGCAGTTGTAGCAGCAGTAGTAGTAGCAGTAGCGCAAGTTCGATCAGTAGTAGTAGCAGCAGTAGTAGCAGCAGTAGCTGTAACATCAGCATAAGCTGCAGTTCAGTCAAAAATGATAATATGAGTGACATCGAAGACATCTTCAGCGTTCCTTCAGATAAACCCCCACAAGATACATCTGTGGTTCACTTTGAGTCTCCAGCTCACATGACTTTAGTCTTGAACGGATTGAATAGTTTGAGAAGCAAGGATTTGCTGGTCGATGTTACACTCATTGCTGGTGGACAATCATTCCATGTAAGTAATGTTGTCTTGAATTGTGATGTTGAAACTTGATCATATTATGTACAATATTATAGTACATCATCTCATCTTCGTTTGCTTTAACTTTTGATGACAGGCTCACCGAGCAGTTTTAGCATCTTGCAGTGAGTACTTTCGAGCAATGTTCACTACCCCAAACTTGAAAGAATGCAACCAGAAGGAAATTCGATTGGAAGGGGTGAATGCAAATGGAATGGGCCACATATTGGAGTATGCCTATACATCGAGATTATGCTTGAACGTTAATAACATTCAAGATGTGTTAGCCACCGCTAGTCACGTACAACTAGAAACTGTGGTTGAAGCTTGTGCAAGTTACTTACATGTAAGTATAATATTATTTGGTAAAACATTAGTCGATAGTTACATGAACAATTTGGTATTAATGAAAATCATTTATTATCCAGGCACAAATGGACTTAGAAAACTGCGTTGATATTGCAACTTTGGCAGAAACTTACAGCCTGCATTCACTTACTAAACGAGTGTACAAATTCATATGCAGTCATTTAAAGGAATTCAGTCAGTCCAAGGATTTTCAGCGTCTGACTGCTTCTCAAATGGAATATCTTTTGGATCTGGACTACCCTGTTGATTGTGCTGAAGCAGAAGTACTGCACATTATACTTCAATGGGTTGAAGGAAACTCTACTGAACGAATGAAGGAGGGTGAGAAATTGTTGAGCAAGATACAATTTCAGGTAAGCAAGATAAAGTTTCTCAAACAGAACACTACATTCCTCATTGAATCTTGTGAACCACATAGTATGATTGCAACGACGAACATTTTTGTCATATTCCAACAGGAAATCCCACCACCTCATCTGCATCGACTCTGGAATTATTGTCCTATTCTTCAACACATTGCCACTACCAGATTGTCTAATCTTCCACATTCTCATTCTCATCCAACTCAGCTTCACAAAACAATTGTATCTCAACTTATGATTGATCCTGATCAGTATGCCATATCGAAGTTACCAACCAAAAGTTTGCTAAACACGCGGGGTATGGAATTGGCAATCATCAAAGTGGGAGGCTTTGGATTAGCTGGAGTTACCAACGAAATCACCTACCATTTACCAAGTCTCGGTGGGTGGAAGAGGCTTACTGCCATTCCGCATGTGGAGCAATGTAACTTTGGCATGACTGTGATGAACAACAATCTTTTTGTTGTTGGAGGATGTTTCAATCAATGTTTGCAAGTATGATTTTATGCACATTTTTGTATCTTGAAGTGTGTGTGTACGTGTTGAAATTTGTTAATAATGTATTGTTTTTATTACAGGAAAATATTCATCCCTTTGGGTTCAGATTTGAACCACGATATTGTAAATGGGCAACGATGGCTCCCATGTTGACAGAACGATGTCGCTTTACATTGAATGTCGTTGAAGAAAAATTATATGCCATTGGAGGTTCCAGCGAGAATGTAGATCAAAGTGATGCAGTCAACGAAGAAGCTCGCGCTTGCGAAACATTTGATCCTAGTACAGGTAAGGATTTCTAATTTCTATCCTTAAGTCACCGGACGCAGATTTTGGTGATAGTAATGGACAAAATTTCTTTCAGATACTTGGAGTCAAATTGCGCCATTGCGTTCTCCGCGGACACAGCATGCTGGAGCAGCATACAATCATTTACTGTTCATATGCGGTGGACTTTCTCAGGATGTTGTCTCATCGACATTATTGTGCTATAACACAGCTACAAATGAATGGGACGAAACGAAGACTCCAATGCTGACTGCCAGAGCCGATCATTCTCTAACAAGATATAAGGACAAGTTATACGCAAGTGGTGGATGGTGCGAAGATGAAGCTATTGGTTCCAGATTTCTAGTCACCACAATTGATGAGTATGATATTATAAAGGATACCTGGACTGTTATCTGTGAAGTTCCCACTCCAAGATACAATGCCGGAACAACTATCGTGGGAGAAAAGCTATACATTATCGGCGGATTTCACTCCGATGCTACCTTTGACAGAACCACTGGTGAGATTTTGTGGCAAAAAATAATTAATGCTAATTGGATAATTGGTTTAATCAAATTTTTTGTGGTTAGGTGTCATTGAGTGCTACAATTTAGAAACTCGGGAGTGGTCATCTGCCGAACGCTACCCTCAAGATATTTGGGAGCACTCTTGTGCGACTCTGTACATTCCGCGATCCAGGGATGATATGGATGTTATATCTGACACCCCCTGATGTTTGCCAAATACGGACCTTCCGAGGTTCCATAAGCACTTGTGTCTGCTACAGTGATTCAAGTCGTTATTCAAATCCTCATTCAGTAGTTTATAATTTCGCTGTCGCTTTTCGTTCTCGTTCTCGTTGTCGCTTTCGTTCTCGTTCTCGTTCTCGTTGTCGCTTTTCGTTCTCGTTCTCGTTGTCGCTTTTCGTTCTCGTTCTCGTTGCCGTCGCTTTTCGTTGTCTTTGTCGATTTTTGCTCTCGTCGTTCCCGTTGTCGATTTTTGTTCTTGTCACTTGTCGTTCTCGTTGTCGTTTTCGTCGTCAGGATGATTATCGGTTCATCGGTTCTCCCATTGTTTATAGTCAAAACTGTTGGTGAAACAGCAGTCGTCCTGATCTACAATATTAGCGTATTATTCAGTCGTTAGTTAAGGGGAATTTAGCTACAGGTTCCTCTATGATCTTCTACAATCATCAGATTAGTAATTATGAGGTAGTCAAGGATGAACTATTTATTGATGCACACGTGTACTTGCTTCTAGAAATTATAGTTTTAGCAGAGAAAACCATAAGCTATTTATTATATAGGGTATTAACTTATTACTATTGCTGCCATGAGTCATGAATCAAGTTTACGAAGTAATTTGACATTTCACATTTCCAATAGGTACGTAATTACGTAAAGTTGACTGTATGCAATGTTATATTGTTACAAGTAAGTCAACAGGCCGTTAGCGTTAGCGGCAGCTATTTTACCCGAATCGAATCATGAATATGTACCTTGTTTTTCGGCTCATGAGTACATTTATCTAAATTATACAATATAGTGAATTACTATATAGTCTGGTATGATAATCCAAATTGAAACTGTGAGACCCGAATATTGTGTAACGCTCTGTACGAATCTAAAATTAAAAACGTAAAAAATAAAAACTATAATTATAATTAATTGCAATGTTGAGAATTGACATCCCTTTGGTTTACTTCTAATCTGTTTATTAAGTCCGAGAGGTTCGAGAGCGAGAAACTTTCATATCAGTACATTCCTTCTACATGGAAGAAGTTAGTCCATAGAAATCATACAAAAAATGCATCCTACAACTAACAACGAAGAAGCCAGTTCGCGAATTACAGGGTCAACTCATTTGACAGTACATTAACTTGTTCATTAAATTTCATTCATTCAATAATAGGAAACCCCTTCATTTGAGGCCTAGAGAGGCCGATTTCATGAAAAAATTGGCACTGGTCCCGTCCCTGCTCTGTAAAGTGTGTAAAATCAAAATGCACAGAACGGCATTTTTCTGTCTATGCCTCAGCCTCGTCAGCAGCGTCCATGCCTTGAACTGATCAAAGGGAGCGATGAACGATACGTTTTCACTTTGCTAAACGATAAATGCTAACAACATTACATTTTTACACAAATCCTGTCAATCCTCGGGTTAAGCTGTATGGACATTATGGATTACTTAATATTGACATTTTAATACCGATTACATTTCACATACACAAGCCGTAGCGACTTAGCGTCTGCAACCCTTTACACACAGGAAGCTACCAAATGTACAAACATCTTTCATGTTTGTGAAAATGTAACAGATCGCTTAATAAAACCATATGGAAGTTGTTTGAGAGATTATACATTACACTTTATACATTACATGCAATGCATGCAAGTACCGTTTCCCATTGCGTTATGTTTAATGTTATTTCCCTATCAAATCCCATAGTGAAGAAACGGATAGTCTTTTCTAACGTAATCTGTAACCCGTAACCGTACACGTTACAAGTTACCCCTTTGAAAGACAGATTGCAACTTTATTGTACAAAACCATCTCGTTTCGTTTAGTGTCCTCCCTCTGTACAACAAATCTAATAAAGGAAAAAGAACACGTTTCCGGCGATGGAATTTATATGACTATATATGCGGAAAGGGTTTGATCGTTTGATGTTTAGGTTTCATGCTCATTGCAATTTGCAATATATGGTATACAAGTATACTATGCTTAATGCTGACTATGCGCTCATGTGTTTGCAGGGCTTTTTGGTGCTGTACGTCGTCAGTCGTCACGTCATCATATGGGGAAGCAACAGGACAAACCAGGAGTAAAAAACGACGTATGAACACATACGGTAAAAAATTACACAATTTCTGTGTGTTCGTGTGTGTTTGTTGACAAGGGTTTATCATCTGGAGGTAAAGTAAGAGATTATGTGACGTATTATTTATATTAGTTTGTGATTGTGAGCGTAGAGAAGAGTTAAGATTAGAAATGAGATTTAATATTTATTTGAAAGGTGAGATTTTTGGGGGAAAAGCGGAAATGATGATGATTGTTCTGTTTGGATTGTGTATACATAGGAAGATTCCGGACTGTGGAATTGGCCTGGATTAGTTTAGCGATAGAGACATTTTCCATTATAAGTTGTTCTTCACCCGACATTTTAACCGACGGAGGAACCTAAAGAAAGAAAAAGAGAGAGTCGAAATTTTCAGCTGATCCATTTTTAGACACACTGCACAACTTGAACTGGAAAGTGGGAAGGACTCAACTTGAGAAGTATATAACGGGAATGTTTCCTTCTTTTTTCCTTCCCTTTTTCTTCTTTGAGCCAAGAATATAACGCATAGATAGTTAAGACAAGTATACACTTTGTGTGTCATTCTTGTGTCCGGGTCCTTACATATGCGTGGTGATCATTGCCCTTTACATACAACCACACGTAGAATCTCTCCCGTGTCCTCAAACAACCGGGTAAGACTACAGCTTTTGTTCCCTCACTTGTATGGAATCTAATAAATCCAAATCTTATAATAATTGTTGTCGGTAACTGAATACAAGTATTTGTTGATTTCATTGTGCTTTATGTTTATTTTTGTAGGTTGAAGCATAGAAACCTCAACGCCCGCCGACCACAGAGGAAAAACACCACTTTGATTTGATAAAGGAGATTCATCTCTCATCTGAATTTGTCCTGTATTGTCATTATAAAATCGTTGAGTTTACTTTAATTGTCAAGTAAACTATGGACCCTGAAAGTGGATTTCCAACCACGCACACAACTACAACAACGACGTCAACTTCCGTCGTGACGACATTGCGATTTGACCCAACCTATGTGAGGAGTCTCCCAGGCACATTGAAATGTGCTCAGATGGTAAGGTTTTTGTTGCTAATATTTTTGTGACCTGTTCTAATAGTTAATTTAAATATTGAATCTTATTCATTTGATTGTATGTTGTCATGTTTTTCTTAGGTGTTGAATTTGATAGGCTTCATTTGCGTCTCTGTTGCCATCCGGTCCAATTCAAACAATGCTAATTGGTTTAGTTTTGTAGCAATGGGAGGCCTTTGGATTACCCTTCTCTTATTTGTTTTCTTTTTGTTTCATGTCATTGAGAAACTCTATTTTATTCCCTGGCTTCTTGTTGTAAGTGGTTATTGTATTAAGTATATAATATAATACAATCAGATTTCATGTTTTGAAATTAATCGATTGATTTGTGCTTGTAATTGCATAGGAATTGGTGTACTGCGGAATCTGGACGTTTTTCTATTTTACAGCTGCCACGGCAGTATCAACCATGGGTCATTATGAAGATGCTTTTGCTGCTGCTGCTGTGAGTATATTTCAATTTTGGAACATTAGATTGTAATGTTGAACATTGCTGTGATTTTAATTGACCATGTAATCTGTCACAGGCTTTCGGGTACATGGCCATGATTGCGTATGGCTTTGATGCTTACCTCAAGTACATCTCATGGAAAGCTGGAGAAATTGCTCAGGGAGACAGGACCAAAACTACAACCACCTCTGTTGCGTCCAATAACAAATAATTGCACAACCTGTGTACTCTTCAATTAATTGAATTGTAATCCTGTTAGATTGAGCAAAACAAATATGAAACGGTTACGCGTGTTGTATTATATTTTTTCCTTTTCTCTCTCTGTCTCTCTCTCTCTACAAGCAATGTTCAATTAAACTGTAAATATGACCAAAGTGAATGTAATTTCCCAGTACTGCAAAAATGTATTCTGTGAATATTTGTATATATAACTCACCAGCAGCATTATAATTTCGTTATTTTGACACAGTGTAAATATCCGTCCACTACTAATTTATTCACAAATCTCTGTTACATCTTCAAGTCACAACGAAAAAAAAACCATCTAGTTGTTCATGTAATATTTACACAAATTGCAATTTAGTTACCTCTTCGCCTCCAAATTTCTTATTGTTTTCACAAACAAACAAAAAATTGAAATGAAAATTATATTTATGTGCATACAGATTTGATGTGCAACTTATTAAAAACAAAATTGGAAAATTTCAACGTTTGTTTCCTTGTGTTTACTATTGTTAGATTTTGTCTCCGCATATTTTCATCGTTTGTTATTCATGAAAAGAAACACAATAAGACATTATTTGCAATGTCTTTGACATGAAATAGAAATGTATGTATTGATGCGCATTCCCGCCTGTAGTAGCTATACACAAACCTGCATCTTGTGCTTATGGTCAAGTCAAGTCTTTTTCAAGATCAACTATCAAAATGGCATTCGTCAGCTTTTTTTTAGAAAAAAAAATGTGGACAAAACACCTGTGCTCTCTTGACTCTGCTTTCGTGTTAACTGTTAACGCGAATGAACCTTCATGAAATCATTTAAGAATCTATCAGAACTCTTGCATTATACACCTGCGCCTCTTCTCCTGTCATAAGGTGTACCTAACCATGCAAAAAAAAAATTCCAGAGTCGTTCAGTGCTCAATACTCAAGTCAAGTCAGTCAGCCACAATGCAAAATGCATACATTATGTACAAGCTAATACATTATGGCAAAGAGCTTATCATATCCTTTATATTGCATACACACAGGACATTCTTGTTCTGTGTCTGTCCTGTGTGGACATGGACACATTAATACAGAGCAACAACGAGAGACGAGAGACGGAGGATATAAGCAAAACGACCTTTGTACTAACACATTCACTCTCGTATACACTCAAGAGCATCATCACAGAATCCTTGAGCAGCTTGAATTCAGTCAGTGCTACAAAATCAAGAGTCAGTTGGCAATGAGACGCTCATCAACCAACACGTATAGTTTTACCATTTGCAAAATTTTGCCAACTTCTTTTTCGCGTCTTCGTGTATTTTATATTATGTGTGCTATTCCCCAAGCAAAAAGAAGCAACAAAGTCAAAGCTTACAAACGTTATCATTTGAAGGTTGTTGCATAGCAATTTCATCTGCATTTTGTTGCTTTTTGCTCCTTCTTCTTTCCAACTTGTACACACTTTTTTTGCAAACCTAATCCCAAATTGAGTTGTTTTTTTTATAAATATACTGTCATCGTTACCATCTTGAGACAAAACGCACACGAGTTCCTGGATTTCGATTGTTCGTGTACGACATCATATATTTAGATTGTTTTAGCTGTTTTATCGTTTTATGGAATTACATTTGTATGCAATTGTATTTTAATTTGTGTCATGCATCAAGTAATACAGTTTTTAGCGTTGTAAAAAGTTGTATTGATGCAAACTCATGTGCATGGACTGCAAGGACTGCAGGTAAGATATTCGTTTTGGTTTTGCATGAAACTTTTATACGGATTTTAATTACACTTTGAATTATGTTTTGGCATAGCAGAGATATTTGTCTTGGAATAGAACGTAGTAACAGGCGAGAATGACATTATTCTATTATTTTAGGTCATGAATCCCATAACGATGCGAATTTTTGCATTCATACTATAGATATAGATTAGTAACTACTGTAAAATTATTCCATAGAATATGAATTATGAGTATGAGTGAGTGAATAAGCTCCTGCTGCTATAAAAGTTACAACAATAATAATGACGTGGTTTTGTTAAATTGTGTAGGACTCAGCAGCATGAGTAATCGTTGTAATAAACATGTAATACTTTTTTTAGTGCATGTGCACTCTTCTCAACTACGAATGGGAATTACAAAATCCTTTTATCCGTCATATGAGAACGACTAAACGACTAAAGCTAAAAATCGACTCACAGACAGCAGAAAGAGCGAGCTGGATAAATGATTGTTTGTCTTTTTCTGATAAACAAGGCTACTCGACCTTTGTCCGCTCTCAGTCATTCTGTCATTTAAGTCCGTCTATTCCTATTTTCTCTTATCATGACATACTGTAATGTGCAATGTAAGCATTTTTCATATGAGAAAGGAAGGATACTCAGATTACATTGCAGTCCTACTATACAATATTTCCAGAAACAATTTCTTTAGTTGGAAGTTGGAAAATGTGTTTTTCTGAAGGAATGTAATTTTTGTAGTGAATGAACAATTATTGTTGTATTGTTGTGAATTGTTTTACTGCGAATTGCAGCTTTAATATAAACAGCACGTGCAGCAGTACTAAGAAACGCATTCGCCATTTACCTGGAATGGATATGGCATTAATTATAAGTAGTATTGTTGTTGACCATGAATGGTGCTAACTGGTTCCCATCATATTGAATGTAGAGAAAGGCTTTGGAAGTTGAATATTTTTTCTGAATTGTCAATTTTGACATATTATGGCGTATGGTTTTTAGGAAAGTGTGATAAAATTCTGTCATCATCATGGGGCAGTCTCATAGTACTCCTTCTGGAAACAAAATGAAAAATTACAAGTTTGAATACACTACGAGTATGCAAAACGGAAGAGTAGAAGAGAAACCCTCAATGGATCCTTCTGTGAATGCAAGGAGTATAATGTCAGAAAAGTTTGATTCGACATCGGAACAGTGCAACTATTACAATGAGACTAATAGAAATTATCATCATCGAAAAGCGTCGTTGTCCAGCTTATTCAGAAATAGGACATTGAAGCTAAGGAGAACAAGAAGTCAACGTGATAAAAACGTGTCAGCTTCCTTTAACGTGACCCACAATATGTTCAAGGTGACAACAATTTTATAATTCTAAATGCAGATGTTCAATTATATAAAGCCAATCAATCATATCGAAACTTCAATCTCAATAGGATATCATTTGTTTGATTATAATTTACAACTTGGCACATTCCTTTAAAGTTTAAAATTGTAATTTTTTCTGTGCTGTTGTAGGTTGATTTAGTCAACGTGAATACCGCAAGTGAAGAAGAACTCATGACGCTTCAAGGGATAAATAGAGCTTTGGCTAGAAACATTGTCAACCACAGACATATTATTCAGAGATTCAACAAGATGTATGCTTTTTGCCCTTTTTTTAAATGTCATTTTAATGGTAATGCATTCCACCTACTCTAAGATGTCTAAACTGATGTTTTTTTCAGAGAGGATTTGGCTTTGGTGAGTGGCATGGGAGCAAATAAACTGGAAGGCATTCGACATGAAATTTGTATTAACTCCAACTCGAGTTACAAGCGGAATAAGATGAATTCCAGGTATGTACGGCCTATTTTTGGAAGTCCACTTTGCAACTGGGCTACATTGTCCGTTCGTATTGGTTATCGATGAATTTTTGAGAGCATCACACAGGGTTACTTGGCAGGTGTCTGTGTGTGTATTGGAAGTATTGGACTCATGGACACGAGCGGATGTGATATGAATAATGAGGTTTTACCGTGTAGTGATAAGAGTTCATGATGCAAATGCACGTTGTCGTGCTTGTTTAATTATTACGTAGTGCTTTCTTAGTAAATTCTCTTCGTTGGACTTTTGCTTCAAATGCTCAACGATGATATGCAGTGCTCTCTTAGTAAAGGTCATGTTTGGCTCCCCTAATGAACCAAGAAATCTAATGCAGGGTTATCTGTGTATGTTTATGACTTGCAGACTTAATTCAACCGGAGCTACCACTCCTTCAAAATCTCCGTCTCTGACCAGCCTTCCATCTACTAACTGGTCCATGCACACAGCTACGACACATCGAAGCTATTACAACAAGCTTGTGAACATCAATCATGGAAATGTGTTTGATTTGATGAGTGTTGGGTTGGATCAGGCCTTGGCTGCAAGAATTGTCAACTATAGAGACAGAAAAGGACCTTTCCACCATATAGATGATTTGCGTCGTATCAAAGGACTACACTGGAAGAGATTAGACGGTGGAGTCAAAACGATGCTCACTGTAGAGGACTTAAGTGACGAAACCACATCTAATAGTTTGTCATCCAATACTGTGGAAGATGAGGAAAAGTCAACCGGAACAAGGAGCAGTGGTGGCAAAAGTCATGTTCGCAATCCATCTTATGTTTCGACGAAACTAGCTCAGCTAAACGCTACGTTGAATGACACTCTGTCCCAATCAGAAATGCGTGCAATTCATGAGCTGCTATGCTTGAAATCAACACGACCTATCAATTCGCCAATATTCAATTTCAGTTACAAAAGCCTTCCAGCTTATCGGATCGGAACCTGGAATCTGGACAAACTGACTGTAGAAAAAATTCAAAATGTTGGTGTTCTAGAAGTGATTACAAGAACTGTTTTGGAGAATGGATTAAGTTTACTCGCCGTCCAAGAAGTTTGCGACAAGACTGCTTTGGAAAAGGTACGTGAAAAAATTCTATTTTTATAAATGAAAACCAATTTTTATAACAAACAAAACTTCTTTTGTCATTGTTATTGCATTGTGCTAGATCGTTAGATGAAGTAGGTTTTTGTATAGCATGTATACTGAATGAATAGCGCTTCCCTCCTTGCTTTTCCTTTCAACTCTGCTCTGATTGAGGAAAAAGAATGAGAAAATTTCACAGGACTTTCCGCTTCTAATGAATCCACCCTTTTTTCCTAATTCATTATTGTGCATGTGCCAAAAATTTGCGAATCTCTTGAAACAGCGTTGATAATGCTTGCAAAAAAAAGATACTAAGCAGACTGGCAGACAGACTTTTGCTTCATGTATTGTACAAGCGCACATGCCTTGCGGTAGTCTTCATTTAGAGAAAAAACTGGAAGCATTACTTTGCAGACAAAGTAAAAGCAATGACGGCATTCCTTGCAACAACAAGGCACTTGCAAATGAAGCTGATGCTCAGCATGGAAGCGTGCACAAAAAGTTCAATGTCAAGTGAGAGAGACAGTAGAGAGCAAAGTTGATAGTAGTTGATACTGATACTACAGAAATAGCTATGCTTATAAAACGTAAAGCATGCATCTTTTTAGACTTACCCCTATAACTTGACTATATGTGTTCATGAAACTATTATTATGTATGCTTTTTCACACGCATAATATGAATAAAGGCTCAATCTCAATTTATGAAACTTTGTACATATGTGAGCCTACTTTATAAATAGATTTGCAATGAATTGAATGGGCCGTCGACACTTCCCAAGACGAAGGAATGGCAAGACATGACGAATAAGAACCGAACTTCCAACTGGAAATGGGCGATGGATACGAGCCATCCTGTTCATTTCAACAAGGTCTCAATTTATGTCTGACTAGTATATGATGACTGTAATTTACTAAATATAAATATTTGTTTGAATGGAAGTTTCAACATGTTTTTTGAACTTTGTATATAGCTGTCGTACAATTTAGGAATTGTGTACAATGCAGAAGAGATTGACAGCGTTGAATTAGTCGGAGATGGAGACTTGGGAGCGTTGAGCAATCCCATTCAAAATGGAAGTTTATGGCAATTTGGCGTTTTTAAAGTTAAGGTAATATAATGTCTTAACTGTCAGCTTGTCTTTGCATTATTCATTGAATGTGCTACATTTCTCCGTGCTAAGCACAGCAGTGTGTGCATACTTTGAATGATACATTTATGAAAATGTTTTGATTTTGCAAACAGACAAAACGCTCTACTTGGATACTTGTCAACGTTTTGTCCACATCCACATCTCCTTCGGAACCTATTGCTAATGGAGTCATTGCGAATGGACACGCGCCACCAAGTTCAGGAACTCATGTCCAAGAGCAGCAAACAATGGCAACTTCAGCTATTGAAACACTCGTAAGCAGCACAGACGGAGCCATTATCTTAGGACACTTTAATCCTTCACGCGCTCAGAAAGGACTTCAGAATTTGAAAGAACTTGATAGAATTTACCCTGTGAATGAATGCAATGAAAACGAAGTGAATCAAGAAAATAATACTACCAAATCATCTGCGTGTGCAGAACCTGCAGCTTCTCTATTTATGACGAAAGGACTTCAAGAATTATACACAGGTAGACTGCAAGCGCAACCATGTAGTCTCGCTTAGTTAGTGATGATTATTAATGTACTTTCACTTTATACTAACATGTTCTTTTTAACTGTTTAAGGTTCTTGCAATACTGTTACGTCTGGTTTATCCCACTTGGCCATCCCAAACGGTTCTTGGGGAATTGGAGGAACAGCCACTCCACATCATCCCTTGTATGCAACTATGTACGATTTGCCAAAACTCATTTCCCCATTACTTCAAGACTCTATTTCTTCACCTGACACGGCAACTGTCGCTGCTGAAACGATTACAACATAACAATCAGCACCTTTTTTTAAAACACAAATCTTAATTATATTGCAAATAAATTAAGATACATCCATATTTAAATATTGTTTCCAAATAGTTTTTCAAACAAACATCATTTGTGCCATTACTTTTTGTTTTTTATGAAAATGTCATAATCCAGTGTAAATGAACTTTATACGTCCACTTCCTGTGATTTATCGCAGTTATGTATCCTCTGTTCCTGTCTGTGATGGCGATGAATGATGACTAATGTAAAGACGACAATTACTTGAAATTCGTAAAAGTTGTGATAAAAACGATGAATTACAAGAAATGTTTAAATCGACTGGTTTAAGTATCTTACAGAGGTTACAGACCCTATGTTGAATCGCCGAATTTTATTATATTATACTTCTTGTCATTATAAACTTGCATTATCTAATAAAAGTTGTGTTTTTATAAACAGATTAAGTAGTATGAACATAGGAAATCTTCAAAAGCATGAGTTTTTTTAATTTTTCATTTGTATGGAATGCTAAACTAACCATTAACCACTAACCATTGATATGAAATCTCCTAAATAAAAAAGATGGTTACTTGGCCGTTGCAAACGTGTACAAAGTCAAAATCTGAATCAAGTCCTGGATTCATGGAGAAAAGTGGTCAAGCCATTGTGTTCCTTTAAGAGCAACACACGCGTTCGTTTATTATGTCATGGAGTGCATGTCTCATTTCTGTACAAAAGGATCACTACTATATCGTTATTCGAAAAATAATGTGCCAAGTTGCCTTATGAGCTGATTCAACTTTCGACATATATCGCAAAAGTGGTCTGGTGAAAGCCTGCTCACTCCTTTACAGCGCGTTCGTTACTATGCGACGGATTCATGCAAACAAACTGTTTTCCCTTTTGCTTGTTCTAGGTTTTCGTTCAGTCGTCTGGATTGAGAACAGAAATCCATTACCGTGCTCACGAGCAGGTCCATTCACTCACCATCGTCGACGAATAAAGCACCTGTAATTATTACTCATGGCTTCAAGTGAGCTAGTTACAGTATACCTCTCAGTTCATACTAAGCTTTTGTGCACCAATTTATTGACAAAATATAATTTATTTTTGAGAAAGTCAAAGTGCAAATTCTTGCTACAGTAATACTAAGTAGCAGTAATAATGTGAAATGTGAAGTAAACTTGATTTCTCTACTCTCTAAATTCCTTCTTGCTCATTTTCAAGGTTTACAAATATTAATTCAAAATGAGCTGTTATAATTGAAGATTCACTTATCCTTGAGAATATAGAACTCTGAAATTTAAAGTTTGTGAAACAATTTAAACATGATGATGAATCGGTACAAGACTTTGGGACCATTGGGAGACGGGACTTATGGTTCCGTTGTTCTTGGCCAGAGGATTGACACTGGTGAAAAAGTGGCTATCAAAAGGTATAGACTTCAAACATTTTAAAATTACTTTTAGTCGTTTTTATAACGATAACACCCTCTTGTTTATGTACTCTGTAAGCACGATCATCTTCTAGTAATTGATCTTTTGTCATCATATCATAAGTCATAAACGCGTTAATGCAGATTGTCAAGAGTATATTAACAAAAAAATAATGTTTTGGAGTGTAGTTTACAAGTATATATAGTATTGTTATAGAGTTACAACCCACTACTGAGACATTTCATAATCAATCTTCCCTTTCTTAAAACTGTGTAAGGCACTCCTTCTAATGGACAGAGAAGTATTATAGCATAGTAACATTGCTTTAGTGTATGCAGAAATACATGGGTGGAGAACACGCGAAAATGGTGCAAGCGGAAAACTGCTTTCTCTCGATTACATGAATATGATTCATTTAATCCCATATATGGTCCTTTTGCGTATAATTTCAATGGGACACAGTTGCAATACAGTTTGGCAGGGGAGAAAAGAGCCATGACCGCATTAATCTTAGAATGAAATCTCTACGTCGTCGTCGCCAGACTCCTTCTCCTTCCGTTGCTTTCTCATTGATTCTTACACAGTAAAATGAGGGAAAGCAGAATTATAATGCACTACTCTTGATGTATATTGTTCTGCCCTTACTACGAAAAAGTAATATGCAAAATAGGCAATATAACGTAGAATCGGAAATCTCATAATAGCGTATAATTAAAAGGACTGTACAACATTTGTGAGCATTAATGAAACTTATGAATTTCGATTTTGATTTTTCATCTTTTATTTGTTGTTACCTAATCACAGAATGAAAAAGAAATTTTCAACATGGGATGAAGCAATGAGTTTGCGTGAAGTCAAGTCCCTCAAAAAGCTGAGTCATACTAATGTAGTCAAATTGAAAGAAGTAATTCGTGAGAATGACACCCTTTACTTTGTTTTCGAGTACATGAAAGAGAATTTGTATCAACTCATGAGAAGTAGGTATGACAATGGGTAAGTTGAAAACATTTCATTCCGTTGTTCAATTTAATTTGGGTAAGTTTATGGAAGACCACATTATAATTATAATGGGGTTGACAATAGAGAGAAAGTCTTCCCAGAAGAAACCATCCAAAGAATGATGTTCCAAGTCTTGCAAGGTTTAGCCTTCATGCACCAACATGGATTTTTCCATCGTGATATGAAACCCGAAAATTTACTTTGCATGGGACCTGATTTGGTCAAGATAGCTGACTTTGGACTAGCAAGAGAAATTCGTTCTAGGCCTCCCTACACGGAATATGTGTCTACTCGATGGTACATTATAGTCCGATTTGAAATTTCAACAAACTTCCTTAAAAAATACAGCACTTAAAATATATTTTATCGTGGTAGGTACCGAGCCCCGGAAGTGCTTCTACGTGCCCCATTTTATAGTAGTCCAATCGACATTTGGGCTGTAGGTTGTATCATGGCAGAATTGTTTACTTTTCGACCGCTGTTCCCTGGTTCCAGTGAAATTGATGAATTATTTAAGATTTGCTCTATCCTGGGCACTCCAGATAAGGTAAAATAACTAAATAACGCTTTACTAAACTTGCATGTTTTTACGACAAGATTCCAAGTCATTCTAATATATCCAAAAAGTTAGTAAAGTAGCATTAGCATTGGGTATAATTTTGGAATAATTGAACTGTATAGTTGGACTGGCCAGAAGGTTACCAATTTGCAAAAGCTATGAATTTCAAGTTCCCAAACTTTGAGCCGATAGCTTTATACAAAGTTATTCCTAATGCAAGCAAGGACGCATTGTACTTAATTGAAGACATGCTACGATGGAACCCAAGACACCGACCAAATGCAAAGCAAGCTTTAAGGTAAGTCATGAACAAAACATTCTTCATGGAATAATACAGTTGGTCCGCATACTTTAGGTAGGTTAATACAAGTGCGGATAAAATTATATGGATGGCAATCTAAAAGTATCGATTATTTTTTATTCAAGAGCATTAGCTAGAAGTGTCAAGGAGAGTATTGGGTAAAGTAAGGGAGGGTCACAGAAAACATAGCTATACTGTAATACATAGTCAAGTACTCCAACTTGCATGTTTGGTGCGTTGTGTATTGAGCAATTTACTCTGAAGCAAACATTCAATGCCATTGCCAATATTATGTGGACGTGTCACTCAAATTTGATGTCAATTGACGAGCTATTGATTTTTCTCGTGAACTGTTGTAATAGTACTTTCGCTCCAGTCCAATCTTCAGTACAGACATGTTGCATTCTTTTTGGCAGGACACATAGGTCGGCCGTCGTCGGCCAGTATTTACATGGATGGTGCTATTATGTATTACATGTGCACAACGTGCCAAAAACAGTGAAGTATTGTGAAAAAATGTGATAAATTTAATGTAATTCTACATGTAATAACGTGTTACTTGCATCGTTTGTACTTGAATAATGTTGCACGGCTAGAGCTGGACACAGTAAGTAGTAAGCTTCATAGGTTCGAAAGTGCGATTCTGTACTTCAATGCGCCTGCTTAAACTGAATTTTTAATTGAAGTTCTCGGAGGAAAACGGAATATAGATAAGTAGCCGTGAGGAAAGCTTTCTCCCTGAAATTAGGAACTTGATTGAATATTCCGCGAATACGTCACATCACGCTATGCCACTCACTTTCGACATTTTCCTTCAAATTTGGACTTGGTCAGTTTTATACAAAATATAGGTCAACCACACGCGATTTCTTCAATGACCTTGTCATTGATAGTCAGTGTTGAAACACAATGTCTCATCGATATAATGGATGACCACAGCCGAAAGTAGACAGGTGGTACAATTGCATAAAAATATTACATTACGTCTAACGTACGGTTTCAATGCTTTCTACAGATACTCCTTCTTTGCTTCCATTCGGAATTTCCAGCAACAAATCCAATCACGTAAAGAATCTCAACCTTCGACTGACGTACTAACTCAAACACTAGCTTTATCACAACAAATCCAGCAACCAACACAACATCACATCGTGTCAATCGTACCTTATCAAACTGTGAAAGCAGAAGTTTATGAACCTAACCCTCTTTCCATGAAAAAAAGCAATAAATGGACGCATCGAAGCTACTTGGACGAAGAACTTGATGGTTACAAACAAGATTTGGAAAAATCTTTGGAAAACTACACTAACCCTGAAATGCACGGAAGTGAAAGACAGCGAAATCCCTTTATGAATGGAACTTTTATAAAAGAAGATGCTTCGAATGGCACTTTAATTCCATTCAATACAGACAGAAAAATCCCTTTAGATGAGGTCGATGAGGTTTTAATGAATAGGCGCATTTCGTTGAATAACCCAAGCTCAATTACAAGATACATTTCAGGTGCAGAAAGGGTAGCTTCTGAACAAAATTCAAATCAACAATCTCAGCATCAAATCTCAGCAAAAAATCTGCTGCTTCTTAATTCTGCACTGAATAATAGTATGAGTCAGAGAGGAATTGAAGCGCCTTCAGATTTCATAAATCGTCCTGCACCTCATCAACCTCAACAACTACAACGTTATGGAAGTACAAACGGAGCTGTGACACAACCAATGGCCAATGGAGTCTTAAACCGCACTGGAACATTGTCTCATCATCAACATCATCCACGATTTCCTTCGTCTACAACGTACGAAACCAGACGATCTGCATTTCTATCAAGTAAAGCAGATGCTATCAACAAAGGCAATACAACTAATATTGGGCGAATAGATTGGGCTGCAAAGTACCTCACATATGGACAATCGTAAACGTGATTTTGATTTTGAATGATTAAAGTCTTAAATGTACCGTTTTCTATAATAAATATGTATTACTTCGCTGTCTGCATCTTACGTACTCCAGGAATAAAACTAGCTTCCTCTATGTATGATTTTAATTTGCTAAACCCTGTCGTCAACGTTACGTTCCCATTTTGCTGACTAACTCTAACATTATTGTATTACACTTATAATTCTAGCTCTAACTAACTAAGCATGGCATCTCACTTCATGTGTGCTATGAATACTGACCACTGTTGTTCATTCAATTTTTTAATTCAGAAAGTTGTTTTTTTTATTCACATTGAAAACCGAATTTGAAAGTTTACAAAATAAATACTTGAAACACATTTTAAGACAATGTTTTGGACTCACAAGTCCCAAGATAAATTACAATTCAAACATTTCCTCCCCATATTAGTGCAGGTACCATGAACCTTGATTTTATAATTGTACAATAACTAAACCACAGTTCGCTTTCCCTGCACTTTTCTGCTTCTGGCGTGTCGAAGTGTTTCTGATTTTTAGATGATATTTTGGGCTTCCGAGATATATTACAAAAATTCATAAAGCGAACTGTAGTACTGTAGGTAGAAGTAGGTGATGACGATTAAAGGCTAGGTTATCGTTCGTTTTAGAACGTGCTTCAAAGTAAAGTCGTCCGCTATTAGAATGCAAAATGCGTTCTAATGTCTTCTAATTTTTTCCCGACTTCATTTGGAGTCTTATCGAGATCTTCGCTAATACTTCTTTGCTTCGTTACATCAATTGAATTAAACTGTTCGCACAAATCACCGTCAATCACATTCTGTAAGCAAAAAGAATTAATTACAATAATTGTACAATGTACAAAATATTTCATACGGGCAATGGACTCTGAAATAAATTGTTTTGTAAATTAACTATCAGTCCACTTACCCGAACAGGAAAGTAATACGAACGATATGACAAATGATCTCTGCCACAAAGAGGCGGATTTTCACTGCGCATATGCATTTCTAGATGTTGGAAGAAGTCATGGTCCTCGTGAGATGTGAAGGGAAGAAGAATGCCCACCGATCCGGATATAGTTGTGTAAACAATAGACTCACTTCCACCGGGAATTAGTACCGCTTTCTGAAATACACAAACATATTGTATATAATTGCCAGTTCGACAAGTTGTTCTATAGCTTGAATGTAGTGTAGTTTGATTGAGGGATTAGTTCATCAGATTTTAAAATTATAATCAAATAGTTTCAGGTGAAACACGGATATAGAGTAACATCATTTCATGGAAGTAGGATCACAGAAAAAGAAATCTACAAGAAAACATTACCTGTAACGTAAGGACCGTCTCTCCAACGTAAAAGCTGCACAAGACTTCCAATTTGTTGGATGACCCACTGAGCAATCCTCTGTCCCACAGAGCTTTCGTTCCAGAAGGGTCTTCGTCGACATCATCCGAAATATTGTTTGGCAACCTTAGGACCGTAATGTTT